>JAUTXW010003856.1:0-64379 GCA_030620095.1 Kuschelorhynchus macadamiae | reverse complement strand
CTAATATAGTAATTAAAGTGTATTAAACAAAAAAAGAAAATGTATAAATTTAATCTAATATGTAACAAAAATAATTAATGTCAACGGTCGGACGTCATCAGACAGTTCATTCTCTATAAAATATTTTCAAATTCTATGCTATCAACTGGAACATGACACCAAAGAGATTTAAGTAAACCAGCAAATAAAAAACATTTTAATGAGAGTTATTCATTATAAAATCATTAACGCAGTATAAAGGTCTTCCAATGAGGTACGGCTTGGTTTTTTTTTGAAAGAGTACAAACATAGGGATTGTTATTAAAAGTTGTAAATTATTGAATTTTTTATTAATTCTGTGGAAGGAATGGGAAGGTATATCTCATGCCTAGAGTTCCTGGTAGGATATACGTGTTGTGGCCTTTCCGGGAAACTGGAAAATTTTCTCATCAAACAGACGGTTTCTAAAGTAAATAATGCAGGAAGTGCTGTTTTTTGAAATTGTATTGGCAGTGTGCTCTATTATTTAAACCAAACAAATAGCGAATTGCTTTTTTTGAAGCCTAAAAATACTAAGAAATTGCTTGCTAGTCTAGCAGCCCAAAATAGAAGGCCATAGCAGAGATGGGATTCGAAGAAATCAGTAAATCTGGCAGAAGACACGTCCAGTTCTCTTGAAACTGAACGAATGGCAAAGCACGCGGTAGAACGTTTTTTAGTTAAGGTGTCAATATGTTTAGACTATTTTAGGTTGTTATTTATATTCAAACCCAGAAATTTAACCGACTCAACGTATTTAATTTTACTGTTAAGTAGCTCTGAAGTGGTTGTAAAGTCCCCTTATGAGACAAGCCTTAATCATAACAAGGTCGTTGGAAATATTTGAATGTAAAGACGTTGTATCAAAATCAGCAAAGAGAGAGATTTTTACCATTAATTTTTAGGATGATGATATCAATAATGTATAACAAAAAAAGAATAGGTCCTAAGACCGAAACTTGCAGTCAATATATAATCAGAATCAGAACCATTTGCCCTTACAAATCATTTTTATTCCTGAGATAAGATTTAAACCAATTTAAAGAAAGGATTCCATAAAAACTCAGCTTGATTATCAAAGTTTCATGACTAACACAGTCAAAGGATTTTGCATAGCTTTTCGTTTCTTCGCCTAAAGCAATCACGTTACACAATACTTAAGCCTTCCGCCGGAAAATTGTTTTTAATAGTCGAACTATCCCAATAGTTGTGTTAGAACATTACAATCTTGAAGTAAACATATAAAATGTTCATTCGACGGTCTGTAGTCGTAATGCTTTCCATCCCCATAATATTTTACAAGACAGCATCGTAATATTATGCGCCTTATCTCCTTTAGAAAATAGAAAAATGGGGGAAAAGAAATTACGAATTTCCAAGTGTGTGCACGTTTTCATAAGGAACGAGAAAGGCGGCAACGAGAATTATGTGTTTGCCACACAAAGCTGTCTAACCGACATTATCTCTCTTCGGCCTGTTTAGCTTTTAAGACTGATGCTCTTTTAATGCGCTGCTTTCGCTTTACAGAACGAAAATATCTGACGATACTGACCAAGTAAATATTATGTTTAAAAAGATAAAATTTTATGTTGCCTTTATGCGTCGATTTTATGGTCGAAAATAAATAAATAAAGATGAAAGCTCGCTTGTTTCCTTTCGTGTTTATTCTACTTTAAGCTGATGTTTTGCCTTGCAAATATGTTGCCTAGGAGAAATAAAGATTTACATAGAAATACAATAAAATCTAAGTTTCATTAGTATAAAAAAAAACTGTATTTGTTTAGTGATTTCCAATAATTTATATCCGTTTGACAGCTGTTTCGACACACTGTGTCTTTCGCGAAAACCAACTTAAGACTGATACTAAAACTAGATTTTTTAACAACAATAAAAGCGTCTATTTAGCTAACCCTAGCAGATTTTAGCCATAAAGATTTTTTTAAGAGGGGGCAACCGTTTACGTCCATTTGATCGTTCAATAAAATATTATGGTTTTTCCTCTTATTAATTTCTAGACTTTCCAAGTAATTTAACTTGTTACTTTTATTGGCTGAATGCTACGTTTTAAATTCATTTTTTAAAATTATGATTTGATTCTAGTAAATGTTTTGCATAAATAGAATCAGTTTTTTTGTTTAATATATGATGTTTTGTGTTCTTTTATACGTTTATAAAAAGATCTACCAGTTTGACCAGTATATACTTTTTCTCAAGAACCACATTTTAATTCATATACCTCTGATTTTTGGCCCTTATTTGTATTAGACTTATTATTTTTATATATCTATCTAAAGCATTATTGGTACAAAAAATGATTTGTTTTTTAAAGATATTTCTTTATTTTAGTACTAATTTTTCAGGTTTATAACACAGGGTAACAAAATGAAAACAAAAATTTGGTGCCGGAAATCTAACATCTGATTTTAGATGTTTTTAATGGGCTGATTCCAAAAATGCCAGATTTTTTTCTATCACCTCTAGGTTTTGAGATACAGGTTACAGGTTAATTGATATTTTTTTCTGTTAAAGGACAACAAATAAAGAGATAAATATGTACTTAATCGTCAAAATAGAAATTTCCCAGAATCTAATTAACCAAATGGATACCTGGAATTGTCCCTGACCCAATGTTCCTATACTAGGAACTACTCAATACACTGCTCTTAATTACTTTTATACCTGTAATTGCCTATGGCCCTTTCCTTCTATACCTGCTTGGCTGTACTCGATTTAGTATATTACTGAGTTTTCCCAAGTTGTGCTAGTATTTTGTGCAAATTTTGGTCGTTTTGTATTATCAAGACACTAAACTGAAACAATGGCTTCCCCAAGCAGACGTACCTGTGTAAATCATCCCGATGTTTTTTGTTATGTGTGTGGTGAATACACTTTGAAAGAGAGCAGAAAAACGATTTCTGACTTTGTGAAAAGAGCTTATCTTGCCTATTTTGGCGTTCATTTAGGAGATCAAGATAAATCTTGGGCCGCACATTTCATATGTAAAACATGTGTTGAACATTTGCGAGAGTGGAAAGAGGAAGTGCCTAAAGTTTGGTGTACCAATGGTTTGGAGAGAACCGCGAAGCCATCATGACGACTGCTATTTTTGTCTCGTTAATATTAAAGGCATAAATAGAAACAATAGACACAAATGGACATATCTTGATCTAGATTCTACAAGAAGGCCTGTAGCGCATTTGGAAGAAATACCCGTTCCATCATTCAGCAGTCTACCCGAACTGACAGAAGATGATACAGAAACATCAACGTCTGACGAAGTTCAAAGAATTCAATCAGAAAACGACACCGAATTTCAAGCAGATTTAGCAACTCCGCAGTGTTTCAATCAAGAAGACCTAAACGATCTTATAAGAGACCTGAATCTCTCAAAGTAATTCGCTGAATTACTTGCATCCAGATTAAAAGATAAAAATCTACTTTGTCCAGGTACTAATATTACATTTTATCGTAAAAGAGATAATGATCTGCTGCCTTTTTCGCTCAGGAAAATGACTTGGTATTCTGTAACAATATAAAAGGGCTCTTAGAAAAAATGGGTTTGCCTGAATACACTCCAGATGATCGGCGCCTTTTTATTGACAGTTCAAAACGTAGTTTGAAATATGTTCTTTTACATAAAGGTAACAAATATGGCTCAATTCCTATTGGTCATTCTACTACCATAAAGGAAGAATGTGAAACAATTGCATTAGTTTTAAGAAAAATTAAATACGAAGAACATCAGTGGGCAATTTGTGTTGATTTAAAAATGGTTAACTTCCTCCTTGGACAGCAGAGTGGTTGTACAAAATATCCTTGTTTTTTGTGCCTTTGGGACAGCAGAGGTAAAAATGGGCACTGGGTTAACAAAAATTGGCCTTCAAGAGATGTCATGATTCAAGGAAAACAAAACGTGATCAACGAAACTTTGGTTTCAAGAGAAAACATCTTACTTCCGCTCTTGCATATCAAGCTAGGCCTAATGAAGCAATTTGTGAAGGCTTTAAATCGAGATGGAAATTGTTTTGGGTATCTGTCACGTAAATTTCCTGGCATTAGCACGGAAAAACTAAAAGCTGGTATATTTGATGGTCCTCAAATAAGGCAACGTGTTAAAGATCCACAATTCACCACATCAATGAACGAGACTGAATCTAACGCTTGGTGTTCATTTATTCAAGTAGTACAAAATTTTCTTGGCAATCATAAAGCACAGAATTACGTAGAATTAGTGGAAACTATGCTTTCAAATTTTAATATCCTCGGCTGTAACATGAGTATAAAAGTTCACTACGTCCACAGGCACCTAGATCGTTTTCCAGAAAACTTAGTTGATTGTCAAGAACAGGGGGAAAGATTCCGTCAGGATATTAAAACTATGGAAGATCGTTATCAAGGACGATGGGATAGCCACATGATGGCGGACTACTGCTGGAGCCTTCAGCGAGACTGCCCTAGTAAAATCCATTCTAGAAAGTCGTATAAAAGAAAATTTTTATGTGATTAGTGAGTAAAATTTTAGTTTTTACATGTCTTTTTAAAACTTTCATGCATGTCTTTTTAAAACTTTCAATCGAACTTTATTATAACAACGCTGCAACCGGTGAGTTCCTTTGCAGTTAACTTGACTGTTTTGTGTTATATTTATTTATGGTGTTGTTACAACTTTAAATTCAAGTTAGTAAATGTGATTGTTCAAGACTGGAATAAATTAAAAGACGTCTTTGAACTTATTACAAACTGTGACAAATCTGATGAAAAATCAATCCGCCTTGCGAAAGGATTTTTAGGTGAGATGAACGATTTTGAATTCACGTTTCTGGCATTAGTGTTTAATGACATTTTCTCAATCACGGACGTACTATTTGACGTTCTTCAAAAAAAATCGCTTGACATATTTATTTTTGCATATCCAATATAAAACGCTGTCGTGAGGCGCTCTGTAAAAAAAGAAATGAACAAATTTTTAATACCATATTTGATAAAGCAAATTCTATTACAGAAATAAATCATTACAAACGTAAGCTTGCTAAGCTTTCACCTGAAGAAATTAGGGCTAAGTATAAAACCCTTTTTAATGAAATATTGGACCTTATTTTCATTTTCATGTTTGGCAGGTTCTGCTAAATTTTCCTAATATAATTTAAATTTGTTACAGTTATATAGGGAAATATTTTCAAAAAGTCAACGACTTAAAAATGAGCTTAGTCTTATTTTTGCCAATGAGAGTAATTGGAATATATCGCTTCAAGAGTAAGTGAAAAAAATTAATAAAAATAAATATATTTTTACCGAAGCATATAAATTGTTTTCCCTTATTTTGACAATAACGTCGACAAGTGCTTTAGTGGAAAGAAGTTTTTCTTGCTTCAAATGTGTAAAAACTTATTTAAGAAATACAATATCTCAAGAAAGTCTTACTTCTCTTGGCAATATTTCAATTCAAAATGAATTTCTGGAGGAGATTATAACAACTCATCCATTTTATGAGGATGTTATAAATAAATTTGCTGCTATGAAGGATAGGAGAATTGATTTAGTATACAAAATTTAGAAAAGTCGTAAAAAATATTCTACCCCCTCTACATATAAAAAAATTGAGGAAAAAATTATTGCGATATTTTCTTGCATTATTTGCACTTCACTTACTTTTTCACTCGCGAGCCGCCACTGGAAAAAAGTTGAGTTGTTTCTCTGTGCTTGTGAAACAAGCCAAAATATTTTCAAATATCTGTACCAATAAATAAACTTGTCTCGTACAGCGTGATTATCCATTATGTGTTCTAAATTATCAAGAAATATGTCAGCTAGAATAGGACTTAACGGGTTACTCAATATTAAATCTTCTTTGCTTAAATAGATCGAGCCATTTAATGCAAAATAATTTTTATCGAGGCACACTGGTAACAAATCTAATATGTCATTCTCAACAATAGGGTTGACTTTGTTTTTTAATAGCAAATTATCCACTAAGTTCATAGCTTCAGTAGGGGGGATACTGGGAAATAGGTTTTGCACATCCAAAGAAATTAAAATAGCGTTATTTGGAATTGTTATATCTTTAATATCATTAATTATTTCAAGGCTGCTTTTATACTATGTTAAGCTTGGAATTTACTAATAATTTCTATTAATTTATTAGAT
This sequence comes from Kuschelorhynchus macadamiae, assembly GCA_030620095.1. Lineage (NCBI taxonomy): Eukaryota > Metazoa > Arthropoda > Insecta > Coleoptera > Curculionidae > Kuschelorhynchus > Kuschelorhynchus macadamiae. The sequence goes on along the minus strand of JAUTXW010003856.1, from coordinate 58,217 downwards.
TCCAGGTGTACTGGAGCTGTTAAATACGACACTACTGGCCGAATGGGCATATTGTCTTTGTGTAACCTTATAAAAAAATATAGCTTCGGTGCTTGTGGGTTCATTAACGTTAAACTGTATTTTATTTTGTCACTAATCTAAGTTTCATTTTTGGTTTAGCGATTAATTATGATGTTGTTACATTTAGATTTGTCATATGTGTCTGTCAGTACATAGGGCAGTAGAATTCAGTAAAATAAATCTTCGCTTGACACTTTTTCATTTTTTTTAGTATTATATCATTTGTGATATCTGAGTCATTTTAATCTAATTTATAATTAAAAACACATTTTTATACTATATTCAGGCTTACATTTACCAATGATGCCTAAGTTACAGAAATAATGCTAGTTTCAGAAATTTCTTGTCACAAATAGCCGGAAGCAAAAGTACAAAATTAGAACCTTATGTGAATTTACTTTATTTTTGATAGAGCCAATGTAATATAGCTGCATATTGTACTGTATTATCATATAATTACTGTTTTATATATAAAATTAAGTTTAAGATATTCCAATTAATAGGAATTAACATTTTTAATATGCTGTGACTCGAAGACTAGATTAACAATCATATAAGACAAACAAATGAAGGTAAAATCTAAGTGATATATGTTTCTGAAAAGATAATCTAATAGCACATTCAAAAATCTACCTGTATATAGTTTCCTTGCGTTAACATTCTAAAATTCCATTTGTTTATATCAGTTAGTTCAGAAGAATTTTGTTGTTTACGTGTCAAATAGCATATCACATTTTGTTTGAAATTTCACAAGCACGTAAATTTAAACACAAATGTTCTTAAATAAATTGGTTCACTATGTTGTATTAATTAGTAAGGTAAATTTGTTCATTTTTATATATTTCGAAATCTACAAAGATTTGCTTTGTTATTGTTTATCAGTTGTCAGATTTTTGTTCGGGGTTATGATAGGTCAGTTCAAAACCACATGCTTTCAATCGATAGAATAATGCAGTCGAAATAAGCATAGAAGTGGAAGTATTGTCTCTTTCTTTTTCTTTCTTATTATAAGTCCTATTGATTTGACGTATCGGCGAGCTAATATTACTAATTTAGATGGTTATTCTTTGGTTGGACAAAATACAGGGTAGCTTGTATTAGTTGAGGAGTAATAATATATTTTCATCTCTTTCCAATACTCATGGATATAAAGGTTATTTTTGTTATAAACCGAACTGGAATTTGACAAGTTAATGTTTAGTTTAGTGAACTTATTGTACCAACATTATTTTGTTGATGCTGAGAAAAGTTGTTTTTTTCAAATAATGTTTTGGAATGTAGAAAAGGATATGTAGATTTACCGAGTTTGGTAATATTGTGTGATGGAAACCATTTTGTGTATGTGAGAAGGGCTAAGGAAAAGATCCTTCTTTTTTAGCACCAAGTCTCATAAACGACGGAAGTGCCGGATGTTCTGAATATTTTTTTATTGTTAACTAAATTACATCCCAAATGGGAGATTAGAAGGATCCGATTTGACGAAGTTGAATATTATGGTATAGTAAATTTTGGGTTTCAACTTTACGGCCTACCTACATGGCGATTTTGTCTTAATTACTTCCACGTGCCACTAACATCGGTCATCTTTGGTGCTCATCAAGCAATTTTTTTTGGTACCCTCGTAGCTACAATGAGGTAACAATTTTGTATTATATTCTCGCATATATTGCGTGCTGTTTTGCCTGTCTGGAATTATATTTCAAACTTGGTTGTAGAGATTTTTCTACTTGAGGCAATTCTTGTTTCAGGGTTTTTGTATAAGGTTGAACCTTTGAAGTTCATTGGTATTATTTTGGAACTTTAAAGATAAACCATTAGCAAGGTTTTGGTATGGTTTCCTAACTGCTAGTTATTTATGGAATTTGGAACTTTTCTTTTGATGGAATAGACATGATGTCTTGGATACGGCCTACTTAGCAGAGCTGTAGGACATAGTGATCACTGAGGAACACTTGGATGTTACCTGCCTTACCACCATGTATAGTCTACACTAGTGACTAGAGTATTCAGCTAAGTAGTAGTATATTATTTGGAAACTTAATATATGGCACTATTTCTGTTAATCAAACTGTTTATGAATATTAATTTAGTTACTGGTGTCATCTTGTCTAGTATATAGCATACTGTGCAGAATTTCTGTAAAGTCAAACGCAGCCGGCTTCGTAGCGCTACCTAATTACTGCTGATTTATTGGTAATATCTAAGACATTCAAATCTATGTAATAGACATTTTATAAATATTTATTGTGCTGCCACTCAGCGTGTGGCTAATCAAAAATTTTTTTTTAATATTTAACCCTAACCAATATCGTTTGTAACATAATTATTTGTTTTTAACTAGAATTAAACTTCAATCATTTAAGGGGGGGAAAGAAACTTATTGGGATTCTAAACTGATTATTTGATCTAATTCTTGTCTATATTGTGTAATCCAAATGTTATTAATCTGGAATGGTATAGATAAAGAATAGGCTTCTGGGTTTTGTATTTACGTACCCCAAATCAAAGAATTTAGTTGGGATTTCAGTTAGTGTAACCTTACAATAAATTTAAACTCTTGTTAGGGAAAACTTAATTCCTTCACTTCTTGTTGGGATGCTATTAAGCTCCCTAGTGGATGGAATTGAGTTAACAATAACTTTTTTTTTGTTCAGTACATTTTCTTTTTTTTTTCTTGGGGATAAGTCACTGAATATTGCGAATTAACAATAAAAGTCATTTGTTTCCAACGTTTTGTTTTTCAATTGATTAGGATAAGTCTTTACCTATTGATATTGGTTAGATTCAATGCAACTACTTTTTTTTCCAAGTTTTATTTACTTGGTGTGTTTTACTTAACTTGGTGGCGCTCAACTTAAATATTACATCTAAAATAAGAGATTGTGAGATGGAGGTATAGGTAGAGTAACGAGAAAGAAGAATCCGAACCTACCCGACTAGAGCTAGCAATAGTCATCATTAAGAGATATTATTGGGTCGATATTAGGTGAGTGTATTGCGTCTGGTGACTAACATATATCTTATTTATTTACCGCCTTCCATCATATTGGTAAACCATAACATTTCATTTGGCCATCCTTTAAAGGTAGAAATGTATAATTTCTTTAGTATAGTCCCTCAACAAATAGTATTTTTTTACGGGTAGATTGAAATATAACTTTTAGTTATAAACATTTATAGTTATAAACGCCACACAGAGGGCCAGCGGACCATATTTTATGGAAAAATTATTTTGCTTATAGATGTTATTCAATATATGCTAAAATTGCAAAATCAATACAAAATATGAAAAAATGAACAATCATTAGCCCATAGGAAATGGTTTATACAGGGTGTTACAATATTAATACACCTTAACTAATTTCCAAAAAATTTATGAGCCTTAGAAGCGCTAAATATGTGAAAATATTTGTCATACAGGGTGTCTTAAAAGTCAGAAATAATCAGCTTTTTATAAAGGCAACTGCATAAAAGTATGTTAACAGCTGTACCCTCATTTTATTTGTAATTATTTTGAAAATACAATATTTAATTAACTTAAAAATAATTATCAAATAAGTAACAAGTGAAAACTATTATACACCCTACATGATTTTTCTACTAAGATACCAAGAACTTGTAACCGGCTAAATAATTTTGATTACTGAAAACAAGCTACAACTAAAATAATACATATTCAATTTTCTATTATGGTATCAAAAACAATTTGAAACTTTGAAAATGAGACAAATCCTTAGATATGTAGGTATGTAGGTAATTAACGTAATTGATAATTTTTATATTTAAATAATAAGATAAATAATTAATAACAATGACAATATTTGTAAACAATCTTAAAGTATATATTATATATGTATTATATAAAATAGATAATAATCGATTTAATATTTATAAAATATAATATTATTGTAGTGAAGCTGTGAAAAACGATTCCAATTTTCATATTACACTAGTCTGAATCTTCATCGCTACTTGTAATCTCAGTTGTTTCATAAGACTTGAACATGTTTAGCGCATCTGGGCTAAACATTTTCTTTTGTGGTGGACTGTGCTTTCTTAGAGATGTTATTCTGGGATCAGAGGTGATAAGCATATAATTGAAAACGTCTAAATTTGTCATTACTCTACTGCATTTTCTAGAGTTTCGTTCTCTTGCTCTTCTGTATTCTTTGTTTCTCGCTTCCTGTGCCTCTTCTGATAAATGTCCGATAGGTACAGGAATTGCGTTGATTATTTTAGAGCTGTGAATCAATAATTTATGTATTGATGCGGGCATTCTATACCATGGATACAAATTTACAAATAACCGTGCTGTGTCAATACAATACTGCTGAAATTCTTCCACTCTTATAGAGAATCCTACTATTTTCTTTATGAATGACATTTTTATCTTCGCCACGTGCTTGCCATTTTTCTATTTTTATTCTATAACCAATTTTCAGTATACACTCTAAGCATCTTATCCATGCATGGAGAGATGTTATTCCAAACGAAAGGTAATTGTCATTTATAGCTCTTTCCAAAACTTTGCCAATGTCATTCATATCGATTGGAGAAGCACCGCAGAGATAACATTTTTGAGATGAGGTGTCAGTAATCGAATTTATCATTTTGTTATCAACCATTGACCAAAAGAATTTATGTTTTACTGTTATAACAGAGTTATTTTTTAATTTGTGTATTGTTGGGGATAAATTGGCTATTTCTTCGTCCAAGTCTTTTTTCAGTTTTTTTGAAATTGCTATTGTTTGTTTTAAGAACTGCATCTTTAAAGGCCGACAATAAACAGTCGATGATGGGCGGGGATTATGCCATATAATAATTTTTTGGTTTTTACTGCTTCCAGCGTACAACTGTAAAGGCACCACACATGTAAGTAGTAAGTTACTGTCATTGTAAGTTCCATCAATAAATGCTTGCTTATACTCTTTTTGTCCACTGCTTCCATCACTTCCTAACTTCCAAAGTAGATGAAAAGTGGGATTGTCAAAAGCTTGCTCCTCTAATTCTAAAGTTGACATAAGCCTTATAGTTGTGTGGTTCAAAAGAGATTGTAAAGGTACAACCACACAATGCTCTTGTGCACTTATATTTTCCGGATAACATAATTGTTTGGCCTCTCTTACCTTGTTATAACTGGGATACATATCAAAATGATTTTCTTTGGCATTACTTCTTAAATATTGATATGAACGTTTGGTCAATTTCGTATCGACAAATAAGGCCAAAGCTTTATCAGGACTTAATGAAGATGTTTTATTTTTCAATGTGTTTTTATCAATATTTGCTAAATTCTGATTATCCGGTAATAACTTAGCAACTTCATATTTTCCGTCAGCTTTTAAGTTAAGTTTAGTAGCGAATACCAATTCGTTTGTTTCAGTTTTTCTTAACTGCTCAGTTCTTTTAAATTTGCCGGAGTACGAGAGATTTTGAAAATCTGACTTAGGCCTCCCAGGTGTTTTTATAGCCACACATTCGAATTTAATGGTTTTATTGAGCCATGCTTCATTAGTAACTAAAAAACGGTTTTTAGTTCTGTTCGAAGCCTGCCACCTTCTTCTAAATTCAAGTGAATAAACTCGGGAGTCTTCTTTGACCTTCATATCATTTTTTTGTGTACATTTTGTGCATAAAACCGATCTTAAAAAAGTGTTGAGTATTGATCTTTCTATGCCGTTTTCAAATAGTTGCCTGATTTGAACTGGGTGGGACATCAAATCTAAAATATTTTTAAATTCATTAGAAGTTATGCTTAAGGCCTTTTTATGTTATACACATCTTATTTATAATGACATCTCTAAGTGCTTCATGCATTTTAATGTAACCCTCATTATTTTTACACCATTAGGTACCAAATAATACATATTATCGAACCTTTAGATTAAAAACCTATCATAATAATTATTAAAGTGCAGGTTAATCGACTTAAGCTGCTAAATCTTTATTTTTTTGATAGCAGTTTTTATTATAGGGACTCTATGCATCCAACAGAATAATATGCTCTACCACAATGGGTGGCAGTTTGGGGCAGATTTTTTTTGCGCGACATAAAAGTATAAACAACACCCAAGCGAATTACATGTATAAGAAAAATACGATATTCCTACCTTTTTTTTTAATCGTTCATAAATTGGAGAGTTTATTTTTGAAATATATATATATTAACAAAAATGACCCTTATACAAATATGGGAAACTATTATTAAAATGTTAAAGAGCAGAAAAACAGTAAAAACTTACCCCCATCATCTGCATTCATCATAAAAAAATTATTTGTAAGACATACGTTTTAAAAAAATTACACAGGTAATACTCTTCTGCTGCGATATTAATAGCATTTTACAAAACCTACCACCAAGTGAAGCGAATTTCAACATGTTATGACAATTCCATTATTCATTTGTTTTTGTTTTGTGACGCTCCAAAGCCTACTTGTTGTAATTTGATAACAAGATTTGAGAAATAATAATATATATTTTTTGGAGATATTCAATGTTTTCAGTGATTCTGGCCCTCTGTGGCGCCACCTAGTTTTACTCCTGCTTAATTAAACTAGAGAATTCAAACTTGTAAAAAAACATAATCAAAAAATCATGAACTTTGCTGTCAAATTGAAATTACTTTCCGACGTTTCGCCTTCGATTGTAAGAGGCATCTTCAGGGACCTTTAGTCCACAAGATCTGAACACTGAATGAATTCGGAGAGATTCAAGCCGGCTTTAATACCCGACTTGTGCTCGCCGAACCGTGACCCTGTGTTAAGATCGGTTTCCACGTGTGATGCAGACGGTAATCCGTATCTCTATTAAAGTTCTCTAATTTTTCGTTAATAAAGTCCTGGAACCGACGATGTGGCTAGTGGTATGCTCATAAAAAGTTCTTTGAAAAATGTAATACGTGGATGTAAGACAAGTTTCCACTAGGTCGATCAAGTTCTTATCAAGATTATTATGATCCAATATGTCTGATATAATAGAAATTGAGTCGTTGATAGGAACATCTGTGAATAGTGATTCTACATCGAAACTTACCAAAATATCTTCAGGATCCAACTGGATTGCCTTAAGTTATTCCACAAAATGTGCAGAGTTCTTTATAAACCTATAATATGAATTGTTCTGTACTATTTAGGATTATTTTGCAGGCATTCTATATATTCAGGATTGGACCCCATGATATTGTATTATCATTAGATTTATGTATATATACCAAATTTCAGTCAATTCCGATAACGGGAACTGCTTTAAAAGTGACTTGCATGATTTGACCCAACCATACTTACTTACTAACTCAGTAACATACGAGTGAAGTTAAATAAAAGCTTTTATTAAAAATTAAGGCATTTCCTAAGGACAGTCGGTTTTGAAAAGTGTCTCTTTATGTTAAAATTGGAAATAAAACTACTATTGCTTAACATACAACAGTTAAAATGAAAAATCAACAATTCACTCTCATTTGAATTAATACAGACCCAAATTTTGTCGTGAAAATATTCCCATTCTCCTAGTATAGTAATTCGTGTCTGTCATTCATTAATTTTTCAATATAGTGAAAAAATGCACAGGCTGTTTTTATTACAACAATAAACTAAAAATTGGACTAAAACTGCTATTGAATGACGACCGCTCTTTTTTATTGTGGAATCAAACTGAAAGGCTCATGCATATTTATTTTTTATTGCGAACTGAATATTGGAGTATTTTTAAAAACACTACATTTTTAAATTGTAACCGTATATTTTAATAATAACAATGCATTTTAAAAGAGCAATATCAAAATAACACTGGCGAAAACTTTATAGCAAATAATGAAAATTTGAACCATCAAGTAAAAATTCAAATCGCTTAACTGATTGAAAGTGTTTTGGAAGCTTTTTATTTATGATCAATCAATTATCTTTTTTTTTCCATTATAGGTAATTTTATAGCTTGCTGAAATAGATGTGGCCCAACTAACAATATAAAAAATTAGTGACAAGCTGAATTTTGCAGAAAGATAGAAAAATAATAAACAATTTAAAGTTATATATTGCTAACGAAGAATTGGATACCTTGCATATAGGTATCTTCTTATGTAAAAATACCTATAGATTTTTTTAATAACAGTAAGTTTGTAGCAACAGTTTTGTAGCATAAAGTAACAACATAACAAACACAAAAAATTAACATTATTAAAAAAAAGAAAAAAAATCCACCATCTTCTCTAATGCAAAAATCGCACATTTTTGTAATTCTTTGAATAGAGTTGAAAAGAATCATTGATCTCATTCGCAGATTTCGAAAGGCTAAATGAATTGCCTCTTGAAGTTCTGCTATGCCGTCATATCCTGTTTTATATACTTCATTTTGTATAAAGCTCCATAAAAAAATCTAAAATTGAGAGATCCAGAGATCGTGGAGGCCATCTAACTGGTTTCTTGGTTCCTATTCATCTTTGAGGAAAGTTATTATCAAGAAATTCGCCTTAAGAGCCTAGAGTTGTGACTTGGGGCACCATCTTGCTATTGTTAAACCGTATTATATTGGGCTAATGGTATATTTTCGAGCAGTTCTGTAATAACTTCCTTAAGGATTTCTAACTATATACGTGGTGTAAGACCTCCTTCAAAAATCTTATAAACTATATGTCTGCCCAAAATAAAACATGACACCCCAACTCCAAAGCGTTTTTGTTGTGCCCTTTCAAACAATAAATGCTGATTTTCACTACGCCAGTTCTTGGTATTGTGACGATTAAAAATTCCCACACTTGAAAGAAAGCATTCATCTGACCAGTCTGCCAAATAAATCGTTAGCATCGATTTGTTGCAAATATCATCACTAGCAAAACAGTGCCCGGCGCTCGGCATCGCCAGTATACAAATTTTGTACTATATTAAATTTGTATTCTCTGATCGTCAATTACAGTGGCGCAACTAGGGGAGGGGCTAGGGGGAGCTTAGACCCCCCGACCACAAAATTAGCCCCCCCCACCAGGCGATTGGCGAGGGACAACCAAAACACTTAAACTCCAATTTGTTTGTAAAAATGGGTAAAAAGTTATTCTTCCATAGCATAGTTTATTTTTCTCTTGCATCTTCCGTTTTTTAGTTACGAAATAAACAGGTTTTTTCTAATTTAGCATCTTTTATACTTTTGACCAATTTAATTGGACACTATCTGGGCTTACGAAAACGTAAGGGCACGCTTATTTCGAAGTTATGGATCATACAAATTTGAGAAATAGTGAAAAGTGTAAGCGATATTTTTTAAGAGGTTTAAAAGAGTAAAAAAAATCATATTTTGATTACGCAAAACCGATAACAGTCAAACTGAAAACAGAAATAGGTGGGGTAAATGTTCTAACATTGAAAAATCATGAAAGTCATTGATGTAGATACTTAATCATTCTCGACTATACATATTTAAGATAAAATTGAGGTGATATTCCAAAAAACGTCGAAACTTCTGTTATTTATTTTTTTTTATGAAAACCATGTTTGTCTCCCAAGTAGCACAAATTAGCCGATGAGCTTTTTTGCCTAACAGTTATCCATAAAAAAACACATAAAAACCAGAGATTTGTCAAATTTTGGCAAATGATTCTTGGTTTGTTTTCTAGCCATGAAAGCTCGCTTCAAATTAGATTTTTTGGCTCCAAAAGTAGCAGTTTTTAATGTAGATAGGCTATAGCATAATTACTTGGCCAAAATATTGGACGGCCAAAAAGTAGAAATATCTGTCAATTTTGTTGACATTATAACCAGATATATTCTAGTAAGTATTGAAGTTAAATTATAGTAAGCATAGCTGTTTAAAATGCCAGAATATGGCATTTTTAATCAATAGAAATCGAGGTCAGAATATGATCAATAAGTAGGCCTTTTTCCCAAATGCCAACCAAACATATTTTAGCAAGTATTTAAGTTTAATTGTAGTGATAATAGGTATATAAGAATGCGAGATTATGATATTTTAAGACAACAAAAATTGAGAGGAAAAAATATGGCTTTTATTATCATATTTTTGTTTCAAAATTAAATTAAAATTGGGTAGTTTTATTTCGCTTTTTTTTGCTTTAATATTGCCAAAAAATACCACATTTTCAAATATACGTTTATAATCTATAAATCTATACTTAACCAAACTGAAGATTTATTTGGAAAAACGAAATATAAATTATATGACATACAACATGTCTAATAAAAAGATTAAATATTTCGCCACATATTATAAAAAAACGCCGACTTGGGATAATCGCCGCACAGTGGGGTATTTGATATTAATTTCTGATCGAAATTGTTTTTGAAATAAATATTTCTTAAAACCGTTTTAAATTATAAGCGGATATTAAATCAGTAACAATTTATTATTTTAAAGGGTGAACAGATATATAAATTATACAGGGTTAGTCAAAAATGCCGCAACAGCAAAAATTTCAGAGAGTATTCCGTGAATTTTTTTTTTAATTTTACATCGGAGTTTTTATGTATGCTTGATGCAATAACTATATTGAAATTACAAAAAAAGTTGATTTTTATTTAATTTTTAAATTGTCTACATTTCAAAAACGAAATAAAAATATAAAAATAAAGCTCTTATCTTAGATGCAACAAAATGGACCATATGAATAAAACAGAAGCAAATGCTTTTGCTCAAATTTTTTGAAATAAACATATTCAGCTTAAATGTAGCAAAGAGAGACAGAGGTATAGTAAAAGCATTTGCTAAACTTTATTCATATGACTGAATATTTATAAACGATGTTATTATAAAATGAATAATAAAAACTATACGGTAATGCTACAGTAAAATATGAAAGAAAAATATTAATAAATTAAAAATAGCAGCAGAACAACTAAACATAACAACAGTAATAACAAATACAGTTTACAGTTTTATTTGAATGAAGAAATTTAATTTAATTTGGTGAATTATAATTTAGTCAGAGTCTGAGGTAGATGCATCTGATTCTGAATTGCTAAGATTATCTAAATCAAATAATTTTGCTGGTTCTTTTGGCGGTTTTAACAAATTTTGAACTTCCGTAGAAAGTTTCTTAAATTTTTTTGGAGGCAACTGTCTAAGACTCGTAATTAGAGGGTCTGAAGAGATTAATAAATTATTTAAGATGTCACTGTTTGTAGCTACTCGAGAACACTTTCTAGAATGACCCTGTCTATATTGCTTAATATCTTTATTACGAGCCTCCTGAGCTTCTTCGCTCAGTTGGCCAATTGGTAATAAGGCATTCGCAACAATTTGAGGACCATGTATAAGAATTTTATGCACGGTTGGCGGAATCATATACCACGAGTACAAATTTACATATAAATTTGCAGTTTCAAGACAGAATTCGTTAAATTTTTCTGCATTTATATCAAAACCAGATGAAAGTGTTTGTAAAATCACGTGAAACTTGTGTATTAAAGTTTTATCAATGCCGGTAATACGGGCAGACTCATCTTCATTCTCAAAGAAACGTCTGGCTGTATTACCGTCATTGGTATTCCCAAATCCTTGTTTGGGCTTATCTACCCAAAGACTCAGCACATGTTTGAATTCGGTTTGAATTTCTTGCTTGCGTCTTGCAACAAGCTCTTTTTCTTGTTGCCCACGGGCTTGATATTTTTTTATACCAATTTTATACGCTAGATGTAATAAGCATTCCATGAACCTGATCCACGCGTGTAAGATACTTAAACCGAACTCAAACATTTCTTTTTTAACTTTACCTTGTAAGCACTTTTCAATGTTATTGAAATCCTTACAAGTTAAGTCACATACATAACAACGTAGTGTCGATTTATTTTCTGCAATGGCATTACAAATTTTACCATCTATCATAGTAAAAAGTAAATTATGACAGATGGTAAATTGTTTTTCATTGCAAGAAAATGTTGAAGGGATCAGAGATTGAATTTCTGTATCAACTCTTACTTTTTCGGCTTTAGAACTCTCGACCGTTTCACGTTCAAAACAAAAGCGAATAGGTCGACAGTACCTGGTGGAGCTTGGTCTAGGGTTTTGCCACAGAATACAATCTTTATTTTTATCAGAATACAATTGTATAGGTACAAGAGACGTAAAAAGTAGGCTCCCATCACTGCTATCAGGAGTTTGAAAACACTGCTTATATTCAGTAGCATTTGTGCCATCTAAACCCCACTTCGAAATTAAATTAAGATTAAAACCATTAGACTCAGGCATACTGTTTAAAACATCTTTAATTGATTCCAATAATCTTAAGGTGGTATGGTCTAAAAGGCCCTGTAGTGTAATTTTGGCACAAATGTCAGTAACTGAAATGTTTTGTTTCTCTGGGTAGCAGTCTCGTTTAGCTCTCTGCATAAGTGAGTAGCATGGGAACCTACTTTTAGCATTCCGTTGAACTAAACCATACTGATGCCTGCTGAGTTTTGCTTCGGTCATTAAAGAGAGAGCCTCTTCTTTAGTCATTTTTGATGTATTCTTGTTTTCATATTCTTTAATTGCCTCACTATATACTTTTGCTTTATTGGGGTTACTGGAGACTTCTCTAAGGATGTTGGATGCTTTACTATTACCTGCTAAGCGAAGCTTCATTTGAGTTGAGTAGGACAACATATCGACAGAGTGTTCCCGTAATGAAATTGTTTTTCTTCTTTTGACGCAACCTGTACTTTCTTGAAAGGTTAGAGTAGGACGGCCACGTTTGGAAGCAATATTTTGATTAACTTCACGAGGATATATTTTGAATTCCATATAGTTTTGAAGCCACTCTCTATTCCTTGCCAAAAATCTTGTTTTTATCCTGCACGATCCAGCCCATTTCTTCCGCAGTTTAAATTTAAATTTGTTTAATTTTGACCTTATTAATGGTAAACACTCTGCTGGGTGATTCGTTTCCTTTTGAATGTGTGCTTGGAGGTCTTTAAATTCGTTGTCCCGGCTTATTTCAGTAATACGATAAAATAAATCCTCCACTTTGATTTTTAAAACAGCTTGATGCGTTTCTGTAAAAGAACAGCCCACATATAGAAAAAAAGAAACAGAGAAAAATATGTACATATTTATTTATTTATTTATTTATTTATCTATTTATTTATTTATTTTTTTATTTAGTTAGTTAGAACTTTACTGTAAAGTCATAGGTAGGTTAGAGCTGAATTATTGTAAATGTTAAAAAACCCCCAGATATCAATTTTTTCCGAAATTTTGACAATATTCAGGAATGTATAAAAACAAAACATAAAATTTTAACACCCTGTATATTGAAAAGTATGCATTTCCGGACCTATATTAATTAGAAGGTTTTTTCCAAAAAATGACCTAAAAAATAACTCTTTTAAATATTGCCGCGTTTAAAAAAAAATGAAAAACTGTATACTTAGTTGACGGATGTCAGCTTTGTTGGACCAGTTTTTTATATTTTGGCCAAAAAGGAGCAAAAAGTAGCAGCCAGTTTTTTCACCATAAAAAAGCTAAATGTTTATCAAGTATTACGTATATAGAAACATAGGGGATTTCAGGGGAATAGTTAACTAAACCTCTCTGTTAAAGTCATACTTTATGTTTTCTACATGAATTTTAAATCCTCCAGTATTAAGTTTAAAAAACTATTATTTCTAAAGATCGCTTCTCAAAAAATTATATAATATTTTAAAATACATACCTACAAGTTGCTCCTCCATCCTAAATCGGGACCCAGTTTGTATGGAAAAGGGACACAGTATCGAGTATAAATAATGTATTTACTGATAAAAATATATAATTAATTTTAGACTTACACTAAGTCGTATATTTGACATGACATCACAACCAAATAATCTAGATAATCAAATGCTTGACAACGCAGAATAAACAAATGCTGTTTCGACTTGTTATTTATGAGTTTTTTTAAAATCCAGCGCACACTTGATTTTTTGATTTTCGATCAGCTTTATATCGTTAACACCCCAGTGTGCGCCGTTTAATTTTGTTACGCTGGCTCCTGGATCTTAAATTAGCCATTTTTTAGCGAGTACTTAAGTCGGCATTTTATTGGCAAAATTTTAATAAATGTTGCTACATTTGAAAATTATTCCCATTTGATAAGTATTTGCTTATAAGGTGGCCAATTTCAAGGAATATTTGCTTAAAAAATAACCCAACGCTTTTTATAATCTGTCATGATTGAAATTAAAATTAAACTAATTCCTAGCAGTTACTACTTGATCACTTTAAACAAACATATTCTTTCTACCAATAAAAACTTATTTTCGTGCATGTTTTTTTATGTTAGTGACTCTTTAATGAATTTTCTTAGTAAATTATATCTCCAAAAAAAAATTGTAGAAAACGACATGTTTAGTTTCAAGAAGGGGCGCGTGTTTTACATACCTATCTTAGATTATTTTAACAGTAAAAGTTCCGACCCAAGTGCTTTTTGTCCCCACCAATCGTTAAATGAATATTTTACACAATAATTGATGATTTATCATATAAATGAAGAAAAGGCAAAGAATGAGAAATTATTTAAGTAAGTTTCGGAAAAAATGTTACTCAAATTTCGGCTAAAAAACAAATCAGAGTTCAGCTAAAAAAGCTCGATTTTAAAGTCAAAAAGTAGCTAATAAACCCAACCATAAAATCAAAAGAGTGGGTCGTATAATGGCCATTTTTACCCCATTTCTAATGAAATAAAACTGTTATTTTGGCTAGCAATCTTAGCTAATTAGCCAGAGATATTAGCAAATATCACAGCATTTTAGCCCATATATGATTATCTGTGCTACTTGGGCTGGTATACAGGGTAGATCAAAAAGCAGGAGGCACTTTGGCAGGTTCCCTGTTAACAGGTCGAGTAAAACATATATTATACAGGGGAAGTGATAACTTTAAACTCCCCTAAAATTTTTATATACGAGTTTCAACGTTCTATGTAACTTTAAGTGTCGTAATTTATTAAAAAAAAATATGTTTTTTGACAGCTGTCATAGATATTAAGCAAATCATATATCCTATAATCAATATTATCTTATAAGTGTCAGGGCTTGAGCCCTACCAAAAGTCTATGTCTAGTTGCGCCACTAGACATAAACCAATTTTTCTACATGAGGACGAAGGTGTTGCTCCTACATATCCCAAAACATCTATATCTTCTCTTTCCCTGTTCTCTTTATTGTATGTTTTAGATCCGTGCTCAACTAAATTTGTTTTTAAACAAACATATATCCCAAAAAACGTTTGCCTTGTTTTTGGATATCTAACAAACAAAAACTTATAGTAATAATACAGATTTTCATAGCCATAATAGCTCACTTACCTTTGGAAATATAGTTCCGAGGCTTCTTCAGAATTTTCATTAGTCTGTGTAAAACATGCCGACATATCATAATTTTTATACGCTGCCATTATTCGAAGAAATTGATAAATATCAATTAAATAAAAAACCAAAAGAACGTTTATAAACTGCTTTATAAACCAAAAGTCGATCCAAAAACCGATAAGATAGACAAATATTTGACATTTAATTTTGTTTGTTGTCATAAACAGTAGCCATAGCCTACTATTGAATTATGCACTTAATTTCAGAAAATTGTCATTTTTTGGCGTGGTTCTGGGAAAAAGTACATACTGTTATATATTTTTGAAATGGCAAAAAAAGACAAATTTTATAGTTTACAAATATACAGGGTGTTCCATTTAAAAAATAAAGTAGGGTCCGATAATATTTTGACCTGACCCTGTAACTAATGCGGAATTGAGTTATACGGGAAACACTATATAAGAAACAGTTTTCACATTTTCGATAAGTTATCTGATAGTTGAGATACGAGGGGTGCCTGAAAATGCAACATTTTCAATTTAGCCCTGTATCTTAAAAACTAAAAGGGCTGTGAAAATTTTGTTAACGCATCTTTAGTTTTACAAAAAAGTAGCACACTGCTGTGACAACCTCAACTTTCTATTTATAAAAATAGTGGAGATACCCCGCAAAAGTACCCAAAATGGGACACCCTGTACAACAGCCGTTTGAGTCCGCTTTAAACAGATGCAACCATAAACCATACCTTTGTATAAAATAACATGTAAAGTCTGCTGTATTTTGCACATATGCGCAGACCAATGAGGCATTGGAAAATTATTTACAATGATATGCGAAATTAGTCATTTTCAGATCTTGCTCGTTATGTCTTTTCTGGGCGTTTACATAGCAGTTATAGAAAAAATAATATTAATTTAAAACGATTTGACGTATAAATAAGGTAGCGTCAACATTTTTTATCAAAAAAACTAATTCCACGAACATTTTTTATAATAACAGATATAATGAAATACATTAAGGAAATGGTTACCGTGTGGATAAAGAAAAATACTTTCGTTTAATTAAACACTAATTCACGTACACGCTATAACTTTGCGGAATTAACTCGGGTATATCAAAGAAATTTATAATGCACCTTTACTACTTTTTCGCTTAAAAACAGCCCGTGCATTAGTGAGGCAAAAAGAAAAATGCAAATTCATTCCTCTCTAAAAATTTAAAACCCCGTTCAAGACTATTATCGTTATTACCGGAACTCTATATTATATTTTATGTACGTATTATTTCGTTAAAATTTACAACGTACGAATACAATGAATAAAGGGTTCACACAGGAATTCCTTTTTTAATCTAGACAAAGAAATTTTAATTTTAAAAAGCCATTCTCCGGTTTCGGGAATACTTTGCATTTTGATCTGGCTGTTGTCGTTGCTGTTCTCTGTAGATTTAGTTTTAAGCAAGGGTGATTTTATTTTTAATAATAATAATAATAATAATAAACAGTCTTTATTTTCAATCAAAAAGATTTACATAAGTTACAGGATAAATGGGGGGCGGTATCCAACAGTGTTGCTCTATACAACCCCCAAAAAAAGTGTAAAAAAGTAAAAAAAAAAAGGCAATTCTAATACTTAAGCACTTACACTTAGAACTAATCTTATACAACTTGTTATATAATTATGCAGATAGCTAACAAATATATATATATATATATATATATATATATATATATATCTAACTATTAGCAAAAAATAATTAATTATAAATTAGTAAGGCTTTTTAACAAAAAAAAAAAAAAAAACAGAAAAACAATCATATGCGTGTTCGGACTCTTTTTTCGAAAAGGTATTTCTTAACCTTATGTTTAAAATCAGTCAGGGAACAGGTTTTGAGGCGGTGAGGAAGCTGATTATAAATTTCTACAGCGTTGTAAGTAAAACTGCGCTGGAACAAAGCAGAGTTGTATAAAGGAACCTTGAATAAGCCTTTGTGGCGAGTATTCATAGAGTGAGTATCAGAACTTAGAATAAGTTTATTAAGTAAATATTGCGGTTGCTTTATAGATATGACTTTATTAACCAAACCCAAAAGTTGAGACTGAAAACGTTTCTCCAAATTTAACCAACGTGATAGTTTAAATGATTCGTATATAAGATCAAACCTTCGCATATTATACGTAAACCTAACACAAGCGTTCTGAACACGTTGTAAACTGAGTTTATCTCTCTGAAGCAAGGCTGGCCAGTAAACAGTGCAGCAATAAGAAAGATTGGATAAAATTAACGAGTCAGTAAGTTTCAATTTAATAGAATATCCCTGCTATGATAAAGTATACGAAGCTTAAAAAATGATTTTTGTATGAGGGAAGAGACATGTTTTTCAAATCGCAGGTTATTGTCTACAAGTAGCCCAAGATTTTTACAAACAATTACAGGGTTTAAGATAGTGTTATTAAGAGTGACATTAAGTAATTTCCGATCAATAATCTGCGATCTATCCTTGCCAAAAATTACGAGTTGAGTTTTGCTTTCATTGAGTAAAATACCATGCTTTTGCGATATATTGCCAAGAATATTTAAGTCGTGATTTATGCAATAAGAAGCGGTGTCAATTTCAGAAAGACTAAAAGAGAGATATAACTGAGTATCATCTGCATATTGGTGCGAACGACAGTGATTGAGTAGCCTGCTGAAGTCAGACGTGTACACAGAAAACATCAGCGGCCCAATGATACTGCCTTGCGCAACCCCCTTATCTACACTTGCATATTCGGAAAATTTATCACCAAAAAACACCCTTTGTTTTCGATTGCTAAAATAGCTTTTGAAAAAGTCAATCGCAGCATCTCCTATCCCAAAATATTTTAACTTAAAAAACAAAAAACTATGGTCTAAGGTGTCAAAAGCTTTGCTGTAGTCTAAAAGTATTAAACAGGTGTTTTGACCTTTATCGGTCGCTCGAAAGATGTCATCAGTAATTTCAAGAAGGGCAGTATTAGTACCATGGTGCTCACGAAAACCAGATTGTGTAACTGGAATAATATTATTTACATTTATGAAATTACCAAATTGCTTTTCGACTATTTTTTCTAATATTTTTGACATAGTTGAGAGAATACTAATAGGCCGGAAATGTGAAGGTTGGGAGGGGTTGGAAGCCTTAGGGATGGGAATCACATTAGCACTCTTCCAACATTCAGGAAACCTGTTAGCAGATAAACAGTTATTGATAATGAAAGTAATATGCGGTAAAAGATGTGGGGTTACGTAAAGTAACATTTTAATATTAATTCCGTCGGGCCCCGTAGCGTTAGATTTTATGCCATTAATTATTTTTTCAACCTCCTCCGGATCAACGTTAGTAAACACAAAATTTTCTAAGTTATGCACGGTTTCAAATGTTTTATATTTATAATGGTTATTAACAAAATTGGTGTTGTTTAAATTCGTTTGAGGACTGTTGGTGTGAAAATAATCAAGAAATTCATCAGCATTGGCGATATTAAAATATGATTGATCTTGGGTTGAACTAGAGTGAACATTGAGTTATTTGAGTGTGCGCCAAAAGTTTTTAGGGTCTGTCCTGAATGAATGTTGGAGAAATGCTTTCTTTTCTGACTTAACAGCCATATTGACAACATTTCTTAATTCCTTAAACTCTTGCCAGGATTGCTCAGTTCGCTGTTTTTTGTACTTACTTAATGCTTTATGTTTTAATTTTATCATAAGTTTAAGGTTGTCTGTGAGCCAAGGGGCAGGTGCCTTAGTGATTTTGGCCGTTTTTATCGGTGCGTGAAGATTAAATAAATTTAAAATATTTGTGTTTAAGAATTCGATCATTTCATCTAGGTCTGTTAATTCAAAAAGTTGTCCCCAGTTAAAGTTATTTAAATCAATTAGAAAATGGTTGTAGTCGAAATGTGAAAAATCTCTGTACGTTTTAAAAAAAGGTTTGGGTTTTTGCTTAACAATTCTAATTTTACAGCACACCATACGGTGATCGGAGATTTCGTCCATTCGAAAAATTACAGGGTCAGTCACAATATCAGCACAGTTACTAATAATTAAGTCCAAAATAGTGTTTGAGTTGTTAGTTACTCGGGTAGGTTCCTGAATATGTTGAGTTAACCCGTACTTGTCAAAAAAATTTGAAAATAATCCCTGTCCGTTAGAGTTATTTGGTGTAGCAAAATCAACGTTAAAATCTCCCCCGAATATAACATAATCGTGTTCAGGTATCAAACTTATCAAATTATTTTCAAGTGTTTGTAAACAATCATTTAAATTTGAGTGAGGAGGCCTATAAAGTGTTCCCACACATACCTTCTTGCCAGCGATATTCAGTGATATCCAAAGCTGTTCCAGGGCATCGGTGGGATTGCCTATATCTGATAAAAGTTTAAACTTTAAAGATTTTTTTACATAAAAGGCCACGCCACCGCTTCTCCCGTCTCTGTCACGTCTTTTCAATACATAGTTTTCTAAGACAAAAGGAAGATCTGGGACTCCTGGGTTTAGCCAGGTCTCAGACAATCCAATGACATCCAAAGACAGATCGCCAATCGTTGAGTTCGTTTCCTCATATCTGTGAAGCATTGCTGAAGACAGATTCCACGTAAATGTTAGTAAAACCGAAACACTTTGGTCACAATTTGTCGATATCCAGAGTGGTCAGCTTGCTTGCGAAATTATTGTGATCATCAATCAAGCGAATAGCACCTTCTTTGGGCAAATTCAATAATGACTAAAGTTTAAGATTTTAAGAAGGCGCTGTTTTTCATATAACAGCATAATCTGAAATACTAATTTGTAAAAGATAAACAAAATAACAAAAGAAAAGTATACCGGGTGTCAATGAAATCGTTTCCCAGCCTATTATTTTCATATAAAAATAAATAAAAATGTCTTTTATTGGAAAAAAAATAGTAACAAATACATAAAGTTGGGAAAAAAAGTTTTTTTTTTCAGTTAAGCCCCGGCGCAGTCTAGCCAGAAAAAGGCTACTCCACTGAACCGCAGCTCACTGAAGGTTTCAAAGAATTGTATTTTACAAAATATTATATTTAAATATGTAGCACGTAAGCTCGATAAATAAATTTAAAATTTTAAATTAACATGCGTAACAAAAAAAATATACAGGACTATCACTCATGAAGATAGTCAATATTTTA
The DNA here is from genome assembly GCA_030620095.1 of Kuschelorhynchus macadamiae. NCBI lineage: Eukaryota > Metazoa > Arthropoda > Insecta > Coleoptera > Curculionidae > Kuschelorhynchus > Kuschelorhynchus macadamiae. The sequence goes on along the minus strand of JAUTXW010003856.1, from coordinate 37,718 downwards.
ATTTGATGACTGAATATTCAACAGGTGACTTTTGTAATATTTTTTAAATAAGGACGAACTGAGACCGATAAACTCCCTTGGCAAAGAGTTAAAACATTTGACAGCATTATATGTAAACGATCTCTGAAACATGGCACTACGATGATGAGGCAGAGTTAGTCTACTCGTTACTCCACGAATATCGACAATGTGAACATTTGAACGTAAAATTAATTTCGATTTCAACGTTATTGGGGAATTTTGATTAACAAAAATATTCCTTAAAAAATTTGCAAGATGCAAATCTCTTCTAAATTTCATATTAAGCCAGTTAAGTTCTTTAAAAGTAAATGATATAGGATCATATTTTCTTAAACCATAAATAAACCTGCAACATGTATTTTGAATTTTTTGAATGCCCCCTTATCTAAATTGTCTAAACAAGGTCCGTATATATAATCACAATAGTTAAAGTTTGACAATACAAGGGACTCACAAAGTATTTTTCTTAATCGAATATGTAATATATGTTTGTGACTAAACAAAAGTTTTAATTTAAAATATGATTTTTTAATTAATTGAGTTATATGCTGCTTAAATCTTAATTCCGAATAAATTACAACACCCAAATTCTTTGCATGATCCACAACAGGTAGTCTAATGCCGTCAATTGATATATTAATACGCTCTTTAAATTCAGTTATACGAGATTTGGTAACAAACAGCATAAGTGATGATTTAGTAGGATTCAATTTTAAACTATGAGATTGAGATAAATTCAATAAGATATTCAAATCCTCATTTACTTTATTACAAGCCATTAAAACATTTTCATTGTTAAAATTAAAATACACCTGGGTGTCGTCAGCATGTGCCTGGATGCTACAATACTTTAATGAATTTAATATGTCAGATATATATATATTATAAACAATAAGGGTCCTAAAATAGAACCTTGCGGAACACCCGATAAAATCGGTGTTTTATCAGAATATTTATTATCAGAAGATATTATTTGAAATCTATTGGACAAATAGGATTTAATTATACTCAGAGACTCCTGTTGTAAGCCATAATATTTAAGTTTTGCTAATAATAGATCGTGATTTATTGTATCAAAAGCTTTAGAGAAATCTAACAGGACCAAAATTGTTGTTGGATTCCTCTTTGCCAATATTCTAACAAAACGATCTTGATTTGCTGTGGTCTTCAATCAAACCAGTCAATATATCTGGAATAAATTCGAGAGACATCACTCTGGTTGGCCCCTGTTATTTCGGCCACATTCCTTTGACTTCTACCGCGCTCCACTAAACCTATGATAAGGCCTCGGTTTAAAGCAGAAATTCTAGGCATTTTTAACTTTTTGTAGTTAAGTTGACAATGTCAAAAAATTCACCTTACAGGTCGATTAGGTTGTTTATTGGCTTTTAGATGAACAAACACTGAAATCAGTGTGGGCAAACATTATCATTTCCTCCTCCCTGTATTAAAACTGCAAATTGCGATGGTATACAGTAGTTCTGAAATTAGCCTCTTTTTACTTGATACCTATACCAAGTAATTAAAAAAAAATGAAATACATTATTAAATTTGGCAACACTGTTTAGGGAAGTTGAAATTAGGAGTACGTCTCAAGGTATTCAAAAATGTTCAATGCCTAAGTTTAAAAAAAAATGAAATACATTATTAAATTTGGCAACACTGTTTAGGGAAGTTGAAATTAGGAGTACGTCTCAAGGTATTCAAAAATGTTCAATGCCTAAGTGTATTTTTAATTAAAAATGATTCTAAGTTATGGTTTAAAATTTAAATCTTTTTTTTCACCCTGTATTAAAAATAAAATTTCAAACTTTATGATGCAACAAAATTGTCAACTCTGCCTAGGGCTTCAGAAAGTCGAAGCCTGACCTATCAGGAAAAAAAACTTTGTTAAAATCGGTTGGATATTAACATAAATACATGCATTTGAAATTAACGTTAAAAATCAGTGATGTATTATAACTAGTGCAGTTACTTTCACTTGACCAAAAATATTTCCTTCAGAGCAGTTGTCGTCGCATTTGACGACAGCGAAGATGCTGATAAAAAGAAAATATAAATCTTTTATTTCGGGGGTTTTATTATTTGCATCAATGAGTCAGGTACTGGAGGATAATTTGTAACATAGTGAACCTTATTGTGCCTTAGTATTATACTGTGTAAGGTTGTTTGCTTTATAATCTACGGTATCATGCTCACAAAAAAGTATACACAAAAATAAATAAAATATTTTAGAATTAATATAAACAGAATATGTTTTATACTAAAGGTGTACTAAATATTTTCCTGGCGGGCATTTGTAATATTTACAGAATGTTCTAGTAATTTATTTACTTTGCATAGCGACGCTGCAATATCAAATTTTATCCAACTTCAGTTTTTTCAGAACATTTTAAATTAGCGAGGATGTAACAAATATTTATCAATTCTAATAAAATACAATTAGTTCCGCTCAAAATGTATGCAAATATAATGTTTTTATTTATTAAAATATTGACTGACCTGCAAACAATTGTAAATTATTACGAAATTAACGGAAAAGGGACAAAGTTGTCATCGAAATAAAAACTGATTTATGTAATTCTATACTGGGATAATCAAACAATGGAAAATTATATGTATATATTTTTTCAAAACAGGCTTAGGATGCTAAAAAAAATTGAGTTGTTTCACTATTGTACTTCTATTCTTCAGTCCTTTGAATTTGATTTTAAGAAAATTAAGAGCGGTTCAAACTTTAGACAACAGTTAAAGTTAGGCCAAGAACTATGATTTAAACTATTTGGCGTTTTCCCAGCGTAAAAAACATACACAAATATAGATTAAATGAAAAAATGACTTTAGAAATTGTAAAAGTAAATCACACTTAAACTTTTTTATGAAAAATATTTTTAGTAATGTGTGTCTAAAGCAGTCTCATATAGATTAATCTGCATCCTGAGACACCCACTCCTCATCATCATCCGTAGAAAACCTCCGTATTTCTAATGCTAGGCACTACAACTATGCTACCCAAAAGCAATAGGACAGAAAACCCGCCCCAGTACAGGCCCATCACCTGTTTGCCCACCATGTACAAGACATACATACCGCTTTTATAGACTATAAAAAGGCGTTTGACAATGTACCTAATTCCTGGCTCATAGACGTAGTAGGAATATACAAAATTCACCCTATGATCATTAATTTATTGGCAACTATCAAGCACCAGTGTAGAAGGATCTATAGAGGCGATCAATTTTTTATAGTCGAATGCGGCCTTACCGTGCGGGTCCAAAGGTCACCAACATTATGAATCAAATCAGAAAACACAGTGACTACCAAAATGTTGTAAAATTCTTTTATCGAACTATTAAATCTCGATAGGCTATTTACAAATATACAGGGAGAAAGAAAATAGTTTTTTTATTATATTACGCAATATTATTAAGATAGCCACTTAATATTATTTTATATACTAAATGCCGAGGGACTAAATAAAAAAATTCGCTAAATATGTATTTGGTTAAAATTTTTTGGCTGGCAAAAACAAAAATACACAAAATGGCAAGCGCCGTAATAAAGTCGGAAGGCGGTTCGAATCAGTGGAACAATCAGGAGATGTTCTGTATATACAGCCACTTAATGAAATTGAGATTTTTTTATTAATCACCAAAAATTATGAGCCCCGCTTGACCTAAAAATCTAACCACTTATATAGTGTCATTTAATTAAAAGCGGGCCACCCCTGTGCAAAGAAAACTTGTTTTTTTGTATTGTAATAACAAAAAAAAATTATTTTGCAAAAACATTATACACTTTTGTTAAAAACAAAACATAATTGGTTATTACTTCCCTTGTGAGATTTTTTCAGATCTTTACTTTTAAGGGTCCCTAGATGCCGGAAAACATGTTTTCTCAATTCCGTCTGTCTGTCTGTTCGCGGCATAGCCAAAAAACTACTTATACGTTTTCTTTAAATTTCAGTCTAAAATTAAGGGCCATGCATGTATGCTATGTAAATATACATATATATATATATATATATATATATATATATATATATATATATATATATACAATGAGGGCATAAAGTCTGGACTGGAAACCTTGAGATATGTCAAAAACTATACAAGTTGGGTAAAAAAGTTTCATAAAAAAATTGTATAGTTCCTTACGATTTATGATTCAAAAATGTCTTGAAATATACAGGGTATTTTAAAATCAAGTTACACGCCAAAACTTCAGAATCTTTAATGGAGCACCCTGAATATTATTTCATTTTAAGAATCTACATGAAATTCTGATCATATTTTATTAAGCATACCCTATCCCTAGAGTCAACTGTTTTTGAGATAAAAAAAAATTAGAAAACTGTTTTACAAATTTTTTTTAATATCGATTAACAACGATAGTCTAAAATTCTAAATGATGCGTTTTAACGTAATAAATGCTGGAACTGTTGTCCGTTCACTTCCTGACAATATCCTAATCGATTGATGAACTCTTGTTGTAGATTTCGAATGAAAATAGGTGGGATTTGTCGGATTTCATCTCTTATACGATTTTTCAGCGCATCGATATTAGGAGGTCTGTTCAAATAAACTTTGCTCTTTAAATATCCCCACAGAAAATAATCTAGGGGAGTTACGTCCGGGGACCTGGCCGGCCATTCGTAGGGACCACGATGTCCTATCCACCTGTTAGGAAATATTTCACTGAGATACTGCCAAACAGGTAGCGCGTAGTGAGGTGGTGCTCCATCTTCTTGGAACTATATTGCTGCAGTAGGCATATCGGGCTCATTACCTGGATACAATTGAGCTAAGGCAGGAATCAACTCGAGTTTTAAAAAATCAAGATAAATTTCGCCGATTAAATTTACGTCAAAAAAGTAAGGACCTATAATTCTATCTTGAAATATTCCAGCCCAAACATCGATTTTCTCGAGATATTGCGTATAAGCCACTTGAGCCCAATGGGGATTCTCTGTAGACCAATATCTACAGTTTTGTCGGTTGACAGTACCATTAAGAAAAAAGGTGGCTTCATCGGAAAATAAAATGTTTCTACAAAAGAATGGATCTAGGTTGCACCGCTCTTGCATACTTTCGCAAAACTCAAGTCGGCGGTCAAAGTCGTCTTCATTTAATTCATGGATTAATCTTATTTTGTAGGGTTGATACTTTGCCGTGTGCAGAATATTTTTTACCCTTGATTGACTAAGGTTTAAATTTAATGCTACTTGACTTGTAGGTAAATGTGGATTTTCGTTATAACTGAGTAAAACATTCAATTTCATATCATCATCTAGTTTTGGCCTACCTGTCCTGGGAAGATCTTTTACACAACCATGATCACGAAATTTTTTGATAATTTTGTTAACTGTGGATTTTTCAATTGCTTGTCCTCGCTCGGGATGCGTATTATTAAAAAGTTCACATACTTCGTCAAGATTTCTTTGGCGATCTCCCCATCCAAACATCATAAGAATCTTTATTCTTTCTCTTTCTGAAAGCATTTTTATCAGGAAAAAAGTAACTCTCCAACAATATGTTAAAAATTGACACAGTTTATTGTCAGTACATGACAGTTTCTATGGGAGTTCTAAAATAATCCACCAGGTTTCACTATGCATAGGGAAATGAGTTAATTTTGTTTAAAGACAAATTTCTATTTTCTCATTTTTTTATCTCAAAAACAGTTAACTTTAGGGATAGGGTATGCTTAATAAAATATGATCAGAATTTCATGTAGATTCTTAAAATGAAATAATATACAGGGTGTTCCATTAGAGATTCTGAAGTTTTGGCGTGTAACTTGATTCTAAAACACCCTGTATATTTCAAGACATTTTTGAATCATTAATCGTAAGGAACTATACAACTTTTATATGAAACTTTTTTACCCAACTTGTATAGTTTTTGACATATCTCAAAGTTTCCAGACTTTATGCTCTCGTTATATATATGTATATATATATATATATATATATATATATATATATATATATATATATATATATATATATAGCCTGTATTTTTCGTTAGCCCCGAGTTTCTGATCAAACGATTTTACCGATTTTTATTTATCAAATTTTGTCTTATAATTAATAAAAAAATTTACTTATTTTAAACACGCTTTAAAATTGGAACAATATTCTATAATTATTTATTTATTGCCTATAAAAGTACAAATGTACAAAAAAAGTAAGCAAAAAAATAGTGTTAAATCCAATAAAAAAATTTTTAAATTAAAATTCACTGGCCAATATCCAGGAGCCAGTGGCAAAAGCTCTGAGAATGGGTATAAGGAATGTACAGAAACTTGTGCATGAAAAAGAAAACATAATTTACTTCCGAAGAAGATTAAGAAATGTACACCAAAAAATCCAAAGGCAAAAGACTTAAGTTACAATGCAAAAATGGATATTCATAATGCAATTTATGATTTATACACGTCAAAGACTAATATAATCCTTCAGAAACATTTTAATATTATAGAATAAAAAATATCATCATCACTTAAAAAGTCCTCATCTTCTGAGTCGTCCTCAAATGGCGCAATGATCATTGGTGCTATTTCGACATCTAGAACTCGTTCTCGATTCCACCAATCCCATATTAATTTCTCCGTATGTTCCACAGATTTCTTCCAGTACTCCAGCGTCATATAATTTCATGAACCTTGTCAAACAATTTGCACTTCATCTGATGTAAGACCATCGTTCACGTGTTTTTCGTAATATGATTTTGCCCCAGCCCATATTAATTCTATTGCGTTAAACTGACAATGGTATGGCGGCAGTTGTAAAACCTCATGTCCATTTTCCCATAATATTTCATCTACGACATATATTGTTGGTTTTTTAATAGATTTTGCCATTAAAAGAAGTTCTTGTTTCAGCATATTGGGTAAAGGGTTTTGTTTTTGTTTTATTAGCCAGTCATAAATATCACTTTTCTTCCAGGATGAAGTAGGTTGTTTATTTAAGACTCTCGAATGATAAGATGCATTGTCCAGAATGATTAAAGATGGAGCATCTAAATTTGGAATCAGTTGTTCTTTTAACCACTTTTCAAACAGTTCACAGTTCATATTATCATGGCAGTCCATACTTTTGGATGTTGAAGAAAACAGTAAACTTGCACCTGGGAGAAATCCTGCATGCAAAATGATGAACCGTTTTCCCGTCCCACATCCCTTTTTTCTCTTGACACTTTTTGCAGACTCGTCCTGCCAAGATTTCGAACCACTTCCATTAGAAAATATCCAAGCCTCGTCTAAAAATACCATTTTTCTAAATTTTGAATTAACTAATTAATTAATCCGTGTATTTCTTTAAAAACTGTATACATTGACTTGCTATATGTGGCAACTCGCATAAAAATCTTCGATTACAGTCCTTTTTATATCGAAAACCCAACATTTTTATTAATTTTGACATCGATTTTGGTCCAATTTCCAAAATGCCCCGATTTTTTAAAGCATCCTTTAAAACTTCAAGGGTTATATTGGTTTTTTACGAACATCCATTTTTACATTGTCACTTAAGTCTTCTGTGTACATTTCTTAATCTTCTTCGGTAGTAAATTATGCTTTTTTTCATGCACAGTTTTCTGCACAGTCCTTATACCGACTCCCAGAGCTTTTGCTAATGTCTCCTGGATATTGGCCGGTGCATTTTTATTTTCGTAATATTTTAATAGATTTAATACCATTTTTTTCGCTTGTGGATGTAAAAAACCCGAAAATGGTTTTCTATTACTCATTTTGTCACTGACTTGTCAATCTGAGTTTGAAGTGACATTGCTCAAAGATTTTTGCAACTGCTGGTATTTATATGTTTATCTTCTTTTTTCATATGAAAATTTCATAGATCTATCTAATTCATCTTCCGGATTTTATGCGGAGGACATGATTACACGTAATAAAAGAAAAACAAACTTAAAAAGTTTGTAGTTGATAAATCGTATGACACGCACGATAACACGCTTTTGACTATACCACCGATGAGATACACATCAATAAAGGAATTTACCAAGGAGACTCGTTAAGTCCACTTTGGTTCTGCTTAGCGATGTACCCCCTATCCGCATTGCTCAATAATACAAGACATGGATTCAACATCAAAGCCAATAGAGATGATTTTCGAACCATAACCCACCTTCTGTATATATGGATGACATTAAGCTATATGGTAAAAACCATAACCAACTAAAAAAGCTTATTAACGTGACATACACCTTCTCGATAGTCATCCATATGGAATTTGGAATGGAAAATGTAAAGCCTTAAACATCGAAAAAGTCATTAATGGTGATGTAGCCCTACCCCTGAAGCAAGACGGCTTCAGGATAAGCCCGCAAAACCCAAGATGAAAGATCAGTACGTTCGAAGAGTGCCAGCTCTTCTGAAGCCAGAACTGAACGCTAGAAATCTCATTACAGCAATTAACACCTATGCTGTGCCCGTGCTGACCTACAGTTTCGGAATTTTGAAATTGACCAACAAGGGGCTAGAGAAACTATAACGAACTACTCGTCTAGTGATGTCTTTATTGCCAAGCCTCCACCGCATAAGTAACAACTCGCACTCCACTCAATCTCACAAGTGACAACATCATCCTAAAGTCACTTTCAAACTCCGACAAACAAAAACAGTGGGCTCAAATGGCACTGCAGGGCCGACATCACAATGACTTGAATCAGTCCCACATAGATAAGGAAGCATCCAAAAGGTGGCTGAAGGACGGACAACTATTCCCAGAGCCAGAAGGATTTGTGATGGCAATACAGAACCAAGCTATTAACGCACGAAATTACACAAAATTAATCATCAAATGCCGGTCGGTTGAATCCGATAAGTGTCGAAAATGTAGAGAAAGGTCAGCGACTATGTAACATTTGGCTGCATTTACATAGCAAATATGGACTACCTCCAGCGACATAACCAGGTGTGTAACATAATGCCTTCAAACTATACTACGACCGGGCAATTATCACCGACAGACGAGTGACGAATAATCGGACAGATGTAATACTGTTAAATAATGTAACAAAGACAGCTTATTTGGGAGATTCCGCTGTACCCCAACAATAACAACGTGTTGGATAAATATCAAGAGAAAGAGGCCAAATATGCGGAGTTAGTCATCGAGATACAACAGATGTGGCGAATGAATAAGGTTCATGTGATACCGATCATCGTATCGTCAACTGGACTAGTTCCAAAAATACTAGAGAAACTGAAAATCATAGGACTGCGTACTAACACACTCATAGACATCCAGAAGGCAGTCCTGCTCAGCACTTGCCACATTGAGAGAAAATTCTTACAGGACAACACATCAATGATTGATGCATTTGTTGAGAAATTGATTGTCGATTTCAATAATATTAATAATAATAGTAATATCTAGCATTAATTATTATTTGCATTGTTATTATTACTAATCAGGATTGTGATATTCTTTAAACTGTATAATTAGTTAAAGTTATAAAGGAGCAAATAAGAAACTGCGAAAAATAATAATAATAGCAATTATCCATAAATGTACAACCTGTATATTTAGTATACGTAAATATTATATATAATATTATATAACTACTGCATAAAGATCTTGATTTTATCTTCATTAAGAAAAGTGCTAAAAGATCTTTCGTGTCAAAGTTATAGGAAACATTAATGTTATTCATTTGCAGTATTTTTAACTATGCCTTCATTTAGAGACGAAAGTAGTCATAGGATTGAGTTGGGGCAATGATAACTTTTCAGTTCAGGAGTAACAGATCTACATCATATCAAAATTTTAGCCAAATCGACTGGAATCAAATTTACATTATATGCCTGCTGCTATATGAAAAAATTACCATTCACGAAAAAAGTAATATTATATATAACGAAAGCTTTCACGGCTGTTGTCAATTAAGGAATCATGATTCTTGGGATTAGACAGTGTCAAAATGGAATCACTTTCCGACGTTTCGCCTTCGATTGTACGAAGCATCTTCAGGGATCTTCAGTTCACGAGATCGGAACACTGAATGAGCTCGGAGAGACCCAGGCCGATTGGTTTCCACGTATGATGAAGCCCGTATCTCTATTAAAATTGTTAGGATGCTTATAAATTTCAATAGATTCTCTAATTTTGCGTTTATAAAATCCCGAAACTGATGCAAGAACTTTGGTTTCTTTTACTTTTATGACATGTCCAGTAAAATGTTGGTGTTCAAACACAGCAGATTACGCAATTTGTTTCTTTCTGATACATCGTTCATGTTTCTTAAGCCTAGTCGATATGGATCGTCCAGTTTCTCCGATATAGACATCACCACAAGGAATTGCATATACTCTTTCCGTTTCAAAAGAAATAATGTCCTTTGGCGATGTACAAGAACATCTAGAAAGGGAATTGTGCCCTCTAATTCAATTTCCATTGTTTTCTTTCTGGACCATGAGGCCATACTATAAAAGTGTCGTCTCAAAAGCTTCCATGAAGATATTGGCTACTACCGATGACAGAGGAGATCCCATGGCTACTACCGATGACAGAGGAGATCCCATGGCTGCTTCTGAGGTTTGCTCATAGAAAGTTCCTTGAAAGACAAAATACGTTGATGTAAGACATGCTTCAATTAGATCTAAAAGTGAGTTGTCAATACTACTATGATGAAATAAGTCTGATATTATGGAAATTGAATCATTTATAGGAACATTCCTATACAACGATTCTACATCGAAACTGACTAAGATATCCTTGGGATCTAATTGGATTGATTTATGTTTTTCTACAAAATGCGTAAAGTTTCTAATATATAAATGTGTTTTTTCTGTAAAACTATTAAGAATATTTGAAAGATATTTACCAATTTTGTAAGTGGGAGATCCTATTGCACTGACGATAGGTGGAAGTGGTACATTAACCTTGTGTATTTTAGGTAGTCCGTAGAACCGCGGGATTCTTGAGCTGCTTGGCCTTAACATCTTCTTCTCCTCTGCTGGTAGGTTGGATGCGTTTATAAGGTTTTATTCGTCTTTCAATTTTGTTGGTCGGGTCTGCTTGGATCACTCTGTAGATGTTGTTGTCCAAAAGTAGTTGTATTTTCTTCACGTAATCTGGTTTGTCCATGACGACAATGGCATTTCCCTTGTCCGCTGGAAGGACCAAAATGTCTGTATTGTTATTTTATATTTTTATCACCGTTCTTTCCTCAGCTGATAGATTCGACTTAGGCGGGTTAGGGTTTTTGATGATCTTCGCTGTTTGGTACCTTATTGCGTCAGCTTCTTCTGCTGGAAGTCTTTTAATTGTTGCTTCAACGGATGAAACTATGTCTTCTACGGGTATGTCCTTTGGTGTAATTGCAAAGTTTTGACCTTTAAAGAGGACGGATTTTTCTGCTTCAGTAAGGATTTTGGACGATAAATTTATAACAGTACCCTGTGTCGGTTTTAGTGGTCTTTGGCCGTCCAGCAGTCCTGCGAACTTTTTCTGTTGGTTAATGGTAACTGCTTGATGTATCCTTTCTGCTTGCGCATTGGTAATGTCATCGAGAGTTCTAAATGTTTGATATTCAAATATAAAAGTAATTTTAAATGAATATTTAATAACTTACGAGTGTTTATATCCAAATCACGTCTAGTAGCTTTTATCCTTTCTCTTACTAATGGCTCGTTTGTAGATGTTCCTTGCACTTTTTGATGTTATGTGGTGTTTCATCTGTAGAGATTTTGGTACGTCTTCATCTCGACATCTAAGGAGAAAGGCTAGTTGGCAAAGTAGCTTCTTCTTGTTGTTCCTGAGATCGCCAAAAGTTTTGGCATACTTCTTAATTTCTTCCTCATAGAGGTTAGCTAACATAGAACGAAAGCTTTCACGGCTGTTGTTAATTAAGGAATCATAGTTCTTGGGATTGGACCGTGTCCAAATGGAATCACTTTCCAACGTTTCGCTTTCGATTGCACGAGGCATCAGGGATCTTCACTTCACACAAAACCTAAATCATGATTCAGATATGTACGACAGTTTTGTAGTATGGCCTCATGGTCCAGAAAATCTCCCTAGGTTTCTTGATCATCTGAATCAACAACATGCTAATATAAAATTTACAATGGAAATTGAATTAGAAGGCACAATTCTCTTCCTAAATGTTCTTGTACAAAGGAAAGGGGATGGTTCCTTAGGACAATCTGTATATAGAAAACCAACGCATACGAACATGTACTTAAATGCAAATTCCCATCATCATCCAGCACAAAACCAATCAGTTATTAATTCGTTGGTTTACAGAGCCCTCGCGATTTGTGGCCAAAATTCTTTACAATCGGAAACAGAGAAACTGACTCAAGCTTTAAGAGGGAATGGATATTGCACTGATGATATTAGACGATCAATTAAAAAATATAATAAACCTACTCCACGAAATGTTACTAATAAGGAATTACCGATGGAAAATGTAGTCCTTCCATTTAAACACGAAACCACAGACAAGATTGCAAGAGTACTTCGCTGGTCCAATATACGTACAATCTTCAACACACACAAGAAAATTGGACAATGTTTGCGATCGCCAAAGAACATTATTCCTTTTCAAACGAAAGGAGTATATGCAATTCCTTGTTCCTGTGGTGATGTCTATATTGGAGAAACTGGACGATCCATATCGACTAGGCTTAAGGATCATGAACGATGTCTCAGAAAGAAACAAATTACACAATCTGCTGTATCTGAACACCAACATCCTACTGGACATGTCATAACTGTAAAAGAAACCAAAGTTCTTGCATCAGTTTCGGGATTTTATAAAAGCAAAATTAGAGAATCTATTGAAATTTATAAGCATTCTAACAATTTTAATAGAGATACGGGCTTCAGTCTACATCGTACGTGGAAACCAATCGTTACACCGAGTCACGCTTCGGTAAACTATAAATAGCCGGCCCGAGCCTCTCCGAGATCATTCAGTGTTTCGATCTCGTGAAATGAAGATCCCTGAAGATGTCTCGTGTAATCGAAGGCGAAACGTCGGAAAGTGATTCCATTTTGACACGGTCTAATTCCAAGAACCATGATTCCTTTAATTTGTTTTAAAGTACTTTTTATGCTAAAACCTTGTAATTACGGTGTTTATGAGAATATCCTTGTCCGTTATGTTATTAATTTTGTATTTTACTAACTTATCTCCTTAAGTATGCATATGCAGATTAATTTGGAGCGGAATAGTCAGGATTTAAGTGTAACTCTGATTTAAAATGCCTTAAATTTGACAAACTTGCTTGTTTTTACTCAACAAACTTCCCGGCGCGTCTAATTACTTTTATTTGTATTTCAGCTTTCCATGCAAATTTCCTTTATATTATTTTGTATAAGCAACGATAAAATAAATTAACTTGAGTAAATGAAACTAGAGAAAAGTTAATTAAACGAGTGATGAAGGAAAATTTCTGATCTGAGTTCGTTACTTTTGAGTGAGCTTTAAATTGCTTTTGAAGGCAGTGGCACAAAATTTTATCCTTAGCAATTTATAACCATATTTTAGAATGCGTAGTTTCGTTTAACTAATACTGCTGGGACGCTGTCATTTTAATAACATGTTAATTACGCTAATAGTTTTCACAAAGCCAAGATAGGAATGCCTTAGAAACAGAAAGGAAAATATTAAAACTTGTTTGTCCTTCTAAAAATTACACAAATTCTTAAGAAGGCTTATCATAAATACTTTTAAATAACTTCATTTTTCAGCAAATTAAATATTCTGTTTTTCAAAAACTATGTTCATGTAATAGGCACATTGGAGCATTTTCTTAAGGTTCTCAAATTCAGTTAAATTTGGTGTGTAAGGGCAATAAACGGAAAGAAAGTTTCTAGTGATCTATAATAACAATACAGGTAATAGTAGCTGTCCAGTAGATATGTAAACATTTTGGCTTCAGGATATAATTTCGAATTGGTAAAAATATTTAATATTTCATCACAAATAATATATCAAAAAATATTACACAACCTACTCATGTTTAAAATTTTGTGGATCATGTAGTTCTCTAGAAAAAAAGGAATATATACTTTTTCACACGAATTTTAATTCATGAAAATTCATATTTACAAAAAACGGAATGCATAATATTATTTATTATTACTATTCCCCATGATGTTAAAAACTCTGAGGTATATTTTAGGTAGTTCTTTGCTTTAGACATAAACAACGATCTGGACTTATTAAACGCGGATATTTTTTTTATTAAAAAATAATTCTGCTGACTATTATGGATTTTTCCAAAATTGCGTTAATAATAATATTTTTTTATTTTTTTTTTAATACTTCTCATTTTTCCTTCTTTTATCTTCCTGTTTCTGAATTTCTCTAAATTCCTCTAAAAAACGAGATTGATCAGATATTGTTTTATCCGATTTCATGCAAACACAGTTTTATTGCAAATCTTTTTGGAATTATAAAAATTATTGGAAAAGTTTCTCCGAAAAAAGCGAAAGTTTGAAATAATTTTAAACCGTTATCACGTAAAGCTCATCCTCAAACTTCAGGGTCTAATCTGTTACCTATTCCCACTTGGACTTGGTAGAAGAAAGCACATGCATCTTATAAAAAGAATCGATGAATAAGGAGGATGTCTGGAGGGAAATCAATCTCAGTAAACTTTTCAGAGCAATCAGCCACATCATGACATTTTTTAAATCATTTAATTACTTTTATTTTACCTCTTTTGAAATATGCTGACGTAGGACCGCAGTTTCTTGTGAAAATACGGTATATGCATAATATTTATGGTACCAAAAAATAAACTTGGCGATAAATACACTTTAGTTTATACTTGAGTTTTCACACGCTTTAAAACATAAATAATTATATTAATAGAGGTTCGTACAGTTGGTACAATTATCATGATTAATATTATTTAAATTATTGTACTCTGCTAAAGTCAAAAAAATTGTGTTTGGTAAAATTTTAATTTTTTTTCTGACATAAGACACATTTTTTATTTCAACTTATATTATGATATAAATTTGGTAAATTGTTAATAACATAGTTAGAACATATAGAGGAGACAGGTCTATTTAAAATTAATTTATTTATAAAAACAAGACAGTTATAATCTAAGAAATCTTCTACATTCATCCAATTTAATTTTCTGAGTATATCCAAAATTCCCAAACTTTGCAAAAATTTTGGAATTCTAAATTCACATGCATTGCATATATACAGGTCTCGTACGAGCTGAGAGTATTGTTTCAATTGTTCGAAGTCCTTTTTGCGACGAGAAAGATAAAATTTAAAAATTTTATAATATATATAGGATTTTGCACTTGTATTAACGATTTTTATTCAAGTCTCCGTCCCTTTTTAAATTATAGTTTTGTAATAGAAATAAAAAATCACAAAAATTCTAAAGTCACACATTGCATATATGCCGGTCTCGTATGAGCACACAGTATTGTTTCAAATGTTTGAAGTCAATTTTGCGAAGAGAAAGATAAAATTTAAAAATATTATAAGATATAGGATTTTGCACTTATATTACCGATTTTTATTCAATTCTCCGTTCTTCTTTAGCTAGTTTTGTAATAGAATTAAAAAATCACAAAATTCTTCAAAATTTCCATATTAAATTGTTTTCTCATTTCCAGGAATAACAAAGATACATGGTCTGGTCAAAGATGTCTAGATTAACCTATATGTCTTATTGACAAATATCAGATGATAAGTTTTCCCGATATTCTATGTTTGGCAAATTAAGCGGCCAAAACAAATAATATGTATGTGTTCTAGCTATTTCTAAATTACTTTCTATATTAAAATCTTATAAATACAACCCTTTTGAGAATATCTTCGTCCATTATATTGCTGGTTTTGTATTTTGCTAACTTATTTCCTAAAATATCTATATGCAAATTAATTTGGAGCGAAATAGTATATATTTAAGTGTAACTCTGATTTAAAATGCCTTAAATTTGACAAACATGCTTCTTTTTACTCAACAAAATTCCCGGCGCGTCTAATTACTTTTATTTGTATTTCAGCTTTCCATGCAAATTTCCTTTATATTATTTTGTATAAGCAACGATCAAATAAATTAACTTGAGCAAATGAAACTAGAGAAAAGTTAATTAAACGAATGATGAAGGAAAATTTCTGATCTGAGTTCGTTACTTTTGAGTGAGCTTTAAATTGCTTTTGAAGGCAGTGGCACAAAATTTTATCTCTAGCAAAATGAAAAGCTCCCAATTTATAACCATAGTTTAAAACGCGTAGTTTCCTTTAACTAATATCTTATTTTAATAACATGTTAATTACCCTAATAATTTTATTAATATTTCTTCTTTAAACACAGTCTGTTTCTAAGTCGCAAAGCAAGGCTAGGAATGCTTTAGAAATAGAAAGGAGAATATTAAAACTTGTTTGTCCTAAATTCTAAAAATTACACAAATTCCTATAAAGGGTTACAAGAAATACTTTTAAATAAAAGCATTTTTGAACAAGTAAAATATTCTCTTTGTCAAATACTGTATGCCTCTAATTATGGGCACATCTGAGTATTTTCGATTCCTAACGTAAATGAAGACACATTTCGTCCTTTTGAGAATAGTAAATGGCTATAATCAATCTTGATTTTATATTATTTATAAGAAAAAATGTTCTTAAGGTCTGTTAAATTTGGTTCTGATGGAAGTCGTTTTGTTTGGCGTCAATCAAATAAAGAATTTTACCCGCGCTACACCATGAAAACAGTGAAAATTGGTGGTGGTTGTGTCATGGTATGGGGCAGCTTCTCTTGGCATGGTGTCTTTATAGAATAACTGGTACTATGGATCAGTATGAATACATTAAAATACTGGAAAACGAGATGCAACCATGTGCAGAAGAAAATGTATCAGTACTTTGGAAATTCCAGCACGATAATGATTCAAAGCACTCTGCTAGAAGGGTGGTGACTGTCTGGCTTCAGGATATTCATGTAGATGTTTTACAATGGCCATCTTGTAGTCCAGATTCTAACCCAATAGAAAATCTTTGGATGGTAGTTAAAAGGAAATTAAGTTCAAGGACCTTTTAAAATTTCGATGAAGCATTCGAGGGTATGAGGGAAGCGTGGATCAGTATTCCATTAGAGATTTGTAGACGTCTAATACAGTCCATTCCTAGGAGGTGTTTAAAAGTAGTTGAAGCCAATGAATATCCAACTAAGTACTCGATTGAGACAAAAACTTATAAGTTGATAGAAAATGTTGATTCAGAAATATGTTTCCAATTAGTTTGCTGCTTAAAAATGTAGCGTTCTTCGAATTTACAGGTGCCGTAAAAGTGCACAGTATTGTTTTACATTTTTGATGTCGTTTCTAAGGATACATATGTATGTAATTTGTAGGGAATTTAATAATCTACACATTTTGCAACAACGCACCGTTTAAGTGATATTCATATAAATCTGTTTTTATTAAAACTGAATAAAATTTCCCTTTGATTATTCTATATGTATGTTTCTTCCCAGAACTGAGATATATGAGGGGTTTTTCGGGAGAACCCCACTTGTCAAAAAAGTGAAAATCTCAGAAAATTGATAAAACAATGTTTCTTTAAGGTCGTTAAACACTCAATAGCCATATTTTTTTTACAAATGTATTAGATGTGAATACTTTATTTTATGACATTTGTCACAAAATATATTTCGTAGCAAAAGAAAAAAAAAATTGACATGTGGTTAATGAGGAATTATTAGGTTGGCAAATAAAATTATCGCAAAAATAATTATAACAAACGTTTAATAAAAGGTGGGTTTATACATAAAGGAAAATATGTCTATTTAGTGAGTAATAATAAAGTGAAATTAAAGGAATCCTATTATAGAATGTCATCACTTTCGCCACTACTCTTATCGTCATCCAATAGTTCTGTATTATTTTGGTCTGTACTTGAGGCACTTTCAGTTTTCGATTGAATCTTTTTTATATTCATTATTAAGAGCGATATTTTCTGGCCTATTAATGTATTTGGACAAGCTGATAAAATGTTTTATTTTATTTGCTTTTAAAAGAATGGGATCAAAATAATTCTTGGTTCATTGATAGAATACTTCAACATTCTAGCAGTTTTTATCTTAACAGGAGACCGAGGCTGTTGTAGAAAATATGGGGCAGTAGTATCAGCAATATTGAATATTAAGTTCCGAGGAACATTAATGAATGAATGAATGAAACCTTTTTACTTGGGTTCTTCTGATTAAACATTTTGTGCATTTTTTTAACGTTTAAGGTCTCTGGTACATAGTCCATATTAGGATTGTCCCTTCTTGAATAGTGCAACTGTATGCATTTAAATGACTTAATATGATCTTGAACAGCTGAAAATAGTTCTGGTGAAGTCTTTAACGGTCTTTTATCATGCTTGCCGCGTAAATCGATCGGAGACTGACCTGTTTTTACCAAAAAGTTTTTTATTCCCCTAAGTATGTCTTCAGAATTACCATGTAAACTGCAAAATGCTTTAACGGATACCCGGAATTTACGAGAGTAAATTCGAATTTTATATTTGTAACAAGTTAGATGCTGATTTTTTTTAAAAGATGCTGCGTTTCGAACCTGATCTAAAACGTTATCTAGATGTACAATTCGACTTCTTCTTTGTTTCGAAGGTTATAATATATATAATATCATAGATAATAAAAACTCCGAAACTTTTTCAAAGCATTTCAATCGACTGCATCTACATAAAAGACGCATATTACACAAAAATATAACACTACTCTATAAAACTTACTGAGAATCAGGATCCGAAGTTCTAGCAGGGATTTTAACGCCTTTACTATTAACGAATGTTAACCCCTGAACACGTGAATTTCGACGAACTACACTTTTATGAAGCTTACGCGGTTTGCTTAATGGAATGGAGACAATAGACAAAAACAACAATTAACTTGTACAGACTTGACAGCCGGAACCTAACCTTACAAAACTAAATAAATTTAACACCACGTCGTCTGTAATTACACAATTGTCCCGTAAGAAACACATTTGTCATTGACAAGTGTGGTTTTTACGGGAATATTTGCTTGACATATGAGGTTTTTACGGAATTGTACAAATTTTAATCGCCTCTAGTAGGGTAAAAATTATAGTTATCGGACACCATACAGTTATCGGACATTTTAGTTTTAAACCTTATAATAGGTTTTCTGTAAGTGATAATTCAACGAATGACGATGAGATGGCGACATCAACTAATTCACTTTTGATCCCAAACAGCACATGGCCAAATTTTTGCACTAGTAGTTGAATTCTAACGGTTTAATATACATGTGGTCTGAGGTACGTATTTTATAATACATTTTAAAGTGTTTTGCGCATTTTATGAACTGATAGTCAGTTTCCATACACTTTGCCTATATTTTTTTAATTCTATTTTTGGAAAACGTTATACAGTTATTGGACATGTGTCCAGTAACTATGTTCGTGATGTCCAATAACTGTATTTTAATTTTAAGCTCCCTAATACCAACTAAAATTGCCTAAAGTAAAAGAATATAATAAAAAGAAAATAGAGGAAGCGGTACCAGACGTATAAAATAAAGTTGAATCGTATAGATCAGCCGAACGAAAGTATGGAATTCCGAAATCGATAATTGAATTTAAAATTAAACACCGAGGCGAAATTCAAATGGGTGGATGACCACCGAGACTTTTTATGAGTATATTGCTGATGTTTTTCATCCCTATCTCGTAGAAAAAAGGTGTCCCGTTTCCGGTGGTTCTATTCCGGATGGGCATAAATCCCACTTGAATTACGCGCTAACTATCTTGTGTAGTGAGTTAAAAATAGAGGTATTTGCTTTGTATCCAAATGCTACACGAATTTTACAGCCCTGTAATGTAGCTGTGTTTAGAAAAGAGGCTAGGCGATGAGTTGTTAGAAAGTGGGAAGAAGAACACCCAGGAGAAACTCGCAATAAAGTCACTTTTGCACCTTTGTTCGAAAAATCCATTAATACAAGTATTAAGCCCGAAACGTTGGTAAATGGATTTAGGGCTTGTGCTCTGTATCCTTTAAATCCATACGCCATTGATTATACCAAAAGTTCAGGCTCCATCGACACAAAATTAATTGCCCCTAACGAAAACAATGATTCATCAATGTATTGTACTTTGGCTTTTAGCACATTTACCAAAATAGTAGGAGAAGAAAAGATAAATAAATTTAAAACTTTAGATAAGAAGTTTTCTGCTATAGAAAGTGACCATTTTATAACCCTCTTCAAAATTTATAAATATTTTAATCGTACATCTAAGTCTATAGGTGATTTAAATAAATAAATTTCTTTCAAAAAAAAGAAAATTCTCGAAAATGTTAATATAGTTGCAGCTAAGCCTTCGCCAGATAAATTTAATAAAATTACCGTCGACGTTTTGGTACATAATCCACCGTCACACATTTCAGAAAATTTCACTACTGAGGAAACTTCACATTCAGGTAAACTTAGCACCTCTTGTAATAAAATAATTTCAGAAATTTAATAGAGATATTTTAAAAATTACTGACGAGGAATCACAAGCAAGTAAACCTGGCATCTCACGTAATAGAAATATTTCAGAAATTACTGAGGAATATTTACAGGCTAATAAATCTAGCACCTCATTTAATACAGACATTTCTGAAATTACTAAGAAGAATTCACAGCCTAGTAAACGTATTATAAAATCAACATTATTGGGACAGTATTTAACGGTTCCAAATAGTCCTACAAGAAAAGGAAAAAGAAATACAGAAAGATTTCCTTTTGCAATTTGCAAAACAAGAATTAAAGGTAACTGAAGAAAGGGCTAAAGAAGACCGAAAACAAAAACGCGAAAATAAGAAACAAAATTCTAAACAAGAATTACACGGCGAAAAAGATAAATGTAAAATAAATAAACAAGGAATAAAACCAAAAATTAAAAAGGCTAATGAAGAAATGAAGTGTTTTGTGTCACGATGTATTAAAGGATCACACAAAACTAAAATGTGCTGAATGTAATGAATGTATCCATGGAATTTGTATACCAAAAAAAAAACACTTGGAAAATATACCAGATGATGAAGATATTGATATATTTCTGTGCCATATATGTTTAACGAAAAGTGACGAGGACATTGATAGCGAGATGGAAGCTATTCCAGGCGATTTGGAAGGTGAATCGGAAACTGACAGATTATTTAATTTATATAATGATCATACGAAAAAACATACTTCGTACTAAAATAATTATACATTAAAAAAGCCGTTATTTTTGTTTATTCTCTTAGAAATTTATATGTTTTTGTTCGTTAATGTAAAAATTATTTATTTTTGTTTTTATTTTAAAAACTGTTAAACTATAATACAGCTATCTAAAATAAATAAAAAATTGTTTTAAAAAATATTGCTATTTTCTAAATTTGTTTAAATTAGGTGTCCAATTACTATATGATATTTGTCCAGCTACTATAAAAATGTCCGATAGCTTTACTTTTTTGCATATAATTTTATATTATTTATTTCTGACAACCAGCAAACTTACAAGTAATAATTGTATGAATAGATGTATTAGGAACATGATAAGCTTCGTTATATAAGAAAAATACTCTAAAAAAACTTATTGATAACAATGTTACGTAAATTTAAAAATAAAAAATTCTTAACTGTCCACTATCTAGACTCTTTACCCTATTGATAACTGGGAATCTTTCAAGAAATTGCCAAAGTCGTTATTTAAAACGGGATCCTAAGATTCTAACCGTGTTGCCAACTCATTTTTAGGAAAATTTGACATGTGTGGTTTTTACGGAAAACCCCTCAACTGTTTCTTTTTTACAGATAAACCAAGTTAACTTCATGGAAACTAGCAGAGTTACTGATATCAAGGGGCTGAACATATGACTGCATAAAGTCAGGGTAAAGTAATACTTGATTTAACTATTTTTTAAAATATTATTCTTCACTCCCCCTAATTTTGTTAAATTCTTTTTAAAAAGATTTTGTTCTTTTATTAATATACTGTGTCAATATTTAGCTATAACATTTTCTCTGCCATAAATATTATGCAGAATAAATGAAAATTAAAAATTCCCTTTGGGAATTGTGTCTAATAAAACAGTGTTCAAGAAAGTGGATTTCTTTAAATACATTTCGCACAACTTATTGAACTTACTCCATGCACGTTCTTTCGTAGTAAACTCAACTTTATTTTTATCCGCTCAATAAGCTTCGTTCGCTTTTTATTCAAACCAACATTTATTCGGTTGCAAAATTCATCTATCAAACCGACAGTAGATTTGTGTTCTTGCCAACTCTTAGGTTCGGTATTTATCTTTGTCCTTTTGTTTTCCTTTCCAATCACATCATTCAGTTCGTTTTCTAGTCAACCCAATGCGTATTTGCTCAGAATCCAGTTTGTTTTCAAAGAAACGAAATAGTTCTTCGTAAAATCGAACCGAGCGGTTAGAGAAAGTTGGCTATAAATTTCGACAAATAAGTAGTGTTAATGCGAATCATGTCTAGTTTGTTTTAATGAAATTGTTTATTTATGTATTAATAATCGCAGTTTGAAATATTCTTTATTTTAAAAAAGGTTTATGTATTTTGCAACAATGATTGATTTAAATAGTTTAATTTTTATTTAAATTATACTCGACATTTGTTTCTTACAAGAGGAGTCCTTTTTCGATTTTTGGAAAGAGCGTAAAATTTCCGGTCTAGTGATGTCTCATAAAAGTTCAAAAGATGTAAGTATCATCAAAATATCACATTCCGTAAAGTTAGGTCTCAATTTTTTCCAAGGACTCCTTGATGTATTTGTCTCCACAAAAAAAATTTTTTGTTGTAACACAAATCAGAATACCATAATCTAATAGAATGAACCTATCCAAATACGAAAATGACAAATAGAAAGTTGTAGCACGTAGGGTTTTCTTGTTAGAGTTGTAGAACCATATCGAATGTTAGGATACTTAATATCTATAGAAAAAATGATTTCAGAAAATTCTTAACCCTGTTTATTTATTGACTATGTTTACAGTTTTCGCCTATTAAACGTACCATACATCTAAGAGAAAAGCAAATGAGAAAAATATTAACTTAAAACACTAATTAAACTTTATTTTTTTCCGTTTATGAGGTGTCCTATCTTCTCTCTTCAAAAACCAACAGTAGTCACCCATCATGGCTGAATCCCATCGTCCTTGGTACCGAATTTCCATTGTTCTCATACCTTGGTGAAACCTTTCACCCTGCTCGTCACTAACAGCTTCCAAATTTTTAGGAAAAAATGACAGATGAGAACGGAAGAAGTGAATTTTTAATGACATTCTAGCACCAAACGCTTTATAGGCATTTAAGAGTTCATTAACAACCCTTTTATATTGAGAGGTATACCACAGTAGCTAGATATGACAGAAAAAACTCAGCTCATGGGGGAACACTGATTCTATCCCTAAATGGAGATTTCATGTCGGTATCTAAATATGATCATTTGTTAGCGGATAGCTCTTTTGAATTCTCTATAGTATATAATCAAAACCTTGATCTTTATGTAATTTGTATTTATAGATCACCAAACTCTGATGTACAATCATTTTTAAATAGCCTGGTAAGTTTGCTAGACAGCCTACCGATTAAAGGTAAAAAAATTCTATGCGGGGACTTTAATATTGACTATGCTACTGTTTGTGCCATCCAGAAATATCTAATTTCTATATTCGACTCTTTCGGTCTTTCAATGCAAGTATCCTCGCCAACTAGAATTTCAAAAAACTCTTCTTCTATCATCGATTACATGGCGTCTGATTTTTCTCCATCAGAGGTGCAATCACAGGTCTATAACTCAGGTCTTTCCGATCACGAGGCGGTAATTTCCAGGTTTAGTTACCTATTAGGCCCTTACCAAGATCTCGCCATCAGGGCAGAATTTTCTCGGCCGCAAATTTCTCAGTATTTCATAATATTTGCTTTAATACCAATTGGAATTTTGAATCTGATAATGTCAACACAAACCTCAGAACTTTTTTAAATAAAACTTTAAGTGCTTTTAACAAGGCCTTCCCACTTAAGAATATCAAACCTAAGCGGCATAAACCGTGGACCACGAAAGGAATACGAATTTCTGCTAAAAATATGCGCTCGCTCTCATATATAAAAAAATTCACCGACTCCTTTCTTATTCTCGACTATATCTCTAATTATAGGAGGATCTACACTACTCTTATTAAGTCAGCAATTACACTACCGAAAACGTCTAACAAACTCTAATAACGTTTCAAAAGAAACCTGGTCCATCATCAATAACCTCAGAAACAAATCAAACCCTGTGACTCAGATCTTGCCAGGGGCTAATGATCTAAATGATTATTTTATTAAGTAAGCAAAAATGTTACCTCTAGTATCTCGCCAAGTTTGGACCCTCTTTCGTTTCTCCCTCCTTCAAAAAATTTAGCTGATAGCTTTTTCTTAAGTCCCGTTAGCAACACTGAACTATTGAAGGTAATACATAATATCAAAAGTAAATCTTCGTGTAGCACTGATGGCCTATCAATTAGAATATTCCTGAACTTGCCACTCCCAGTCATAGAGGCCCTTACAACATTAATAAATGAGTCCTTTATAAAAGGTGTATTCCCTGATTGCCTTAAAACAGCTATAATTATTCCACTTCATAAAGGCGGCGAAAAAACTAACTCTTGCAATTATCGCCCAATTGCACTACTACCAGTGCTATCAAAAATCATCGAAAGGCTACTGAAGAACCGTCTTATGCCATTTCTCCTGAAACATCAGATAATATCCCCGGAGCAGTTCGGATTTCTACCCAACAAGTGCACCAGTGACGCCATGTTCACGTTGCTTAGAGGCGTCTACTTATCTCTCAATAACAACCACCCAACTGCCTCAGTTTTTTGTGACTATGCGAAAGCCTTTGATTGTGTTAGTCATGAAATTCTGATAAACAAACTAAATTTTTATGGAATTCGTGGTACTTCTTTAAATTGGTTCAAATCTTATCTTGGAAAAAGGCAACAACTTGTAAGGGCTAATGGTTCCGATTCTGATTGTAAGTTGATTACAAGTTACGAGAGTCCCTCAAGGTTCAGTCTTGGGACCTATTCTTTTTTTGTTATACATTAATGATATCACGAACCTTAAAATTAATGGAAGAATCTCCCTTTTTGCTGATGACACAAGCATAACATGGAGTGATTTTGATACAACGTCTTTACACTCTAGTATCTCCAAAGACTTGGTTATAATTAAGGCTTGGTCCGATTCCAATATGCTTTGTTTTAACGTCGATAAAACGGTGGCGTTATCTTATAAGGGAACTTTACAACCACTTCAGGTACATAACAGCAATATTGAATACGTAGAGTCGGTTAAATTCCTGGGTTTAAATATAAATAGCAACCTAAAATGGTCTAATCATAGTGACACCTTAACTAAAAAACTTTCTACCGCCTGCTTCGCCATTCGATCAGTTTCAAAAGAACTAGACGTTCCTTCTGCCAGACTTACTTATTTCTCTTTATTTGAATCCCACCTCCGCTATGGCCTTCCCTTTTGGGGCTGCTGTACCACCGAGCAATTTCGTAGTATTTTTATGCTTCAAAGAGAGCCATTCGTTATTTGTTTGGTCTAAATAATAGAGCTCACTGCCAATACTATTTCAAAAAACATGAAATATTAACACTTCCTGCATTATTTATTTTGGAAACGGTATGTTTGCTGAGAAAACATATAAACACCCTCCCAGAAAGGCCACAACATGTATACCCTACCAGAAACTCTAGGCATGATATTTATCTTCCCATTCCTTCCACAGAATTAATAAAAAAATCAATTATTTACAACGCCATAAAACTTTACAACAATCTGCCAGTACATTTAAAATCTATCCCTATGCTTGCACAATTTCGAAAAAACACCAAAGCATACCTCATTGAGAGACCATTTTACGGCGTTAATGATTTTTTTTTTCAGTGAGTAAGTCTCTTTAAATTGTCACTAAACTCGCTTGTTTACTTAAATCTTTTGTGAGTCATGTCCTAACTCGTAGCATAGAATTTTGTAAATCATTATATAGGGAAAAGAACTGTCGAACATTCACTTAAAACTTAATTATTTTTGTTAGGTATTGGATTAAAAACAATTTAATTCTTTTTGTATACTACATTCTACACTAGTTCAATATACCTTCTGTTTAACATCACAATTATTTGTATAACTATAATAACATAGAGTTTAAGGTCGCATAGTTGCAATTTTGATTTCAATGTCATCGAAATTATTCACCTCGTACATGTGTGTTTGTTTACTTTTATAAGGTTATCATGATTCATTTACTGTTTGCAATGTTATGTTATATTCTAACGTGTGTTTTACGATTTGGTAAATTGATAATTTACATTTTTAAAAAAAAGCACTGACCTGTCGAAATTATTTTCGATTAATGTTTTGATATGTCTTATTTTTAGGTATATTTTGCTTTGTCCATAAAATTGTAAAATTTTTCTGCGGCAATAAAGCATACTTTTGTTTGTTTGTTTGAACAAATTGTTCATAATTTTCATCCATATTGTTGCCTAAAAATCCTCTTACTACATTAACAAATAAATACCATGCTCTGAGTTCCTGGCTAGTAAGCTTTTCCGAAAAATTGACATCGTCCAGCAATTTTCTGATTTGTGGCCCAATAAAAATGCCTTCTTTTAATTTGGCATCACTTAATTGGGGAAAGACTTGTCTTAGGTATTTAAATCCATCACCATCTTTATTCAGAGCCTTCACAAAGTTTTTCATCAGCCCAAGTTTAATGTGAAGAGGAGGCAAAAGGACATATTTGGGATCAACAAGAAGTATAAATTTAACATTTTGAGATCCCGATTGAAATTCGCTTCTTCCTGGCCAAATTTTTGTTTCATAATGCTGATTTATTGCACGACTGTCCCATAAACAAAGAAAACAGCAATATTTTGTAAATCCCCCCTAAAGTCTTACTAAAAACATAGCATTTCTTTTTTTTAAATTCGTAATTTTTGTTTCTGTGGCCAATAGGTTCCATTCCTTAAGACGGGAACCCAGAAGTTCTGACTGTTGCTTGGATAACCCCAAATCACGCACTAAATCATTTAGTTCATTTTGAACCATCAAATGTGGCTCGCCAGAACTGGCACCTGGGGTAAAAGTGGGATCGGTGCATTGTTCTTCTGAGCTGCCTGATGATGCGTTATCTCCATTATCTCCCAAATCAATAGCTTGCCAATTTAAAGGCGCAATCGGCACTAGCAAATGTGCATTATGAAGAACAGATCGTATGGCAGATTGCAAATTTGGATATTCTATATTGTGCTTTCCCTTTTTGGAATAACCTTCAGTCGTTGTCAGGCAAGAATAACAATCGTCAGAAGGATTGGTGGGTTCCCGCCATACCATTGGAACTGCAAAAGGCATACTTTTTCTCTTTCCCTTCATCCACTGCACCAATGATACACTACAACTAACACAGCACACATGGGGAGCCCACCGCTTAACTTGATCCCCAATTAACACACCAAAATATTTAAAGTAGGCTTTTTTACATTTTAAGAAAATGGCCTGGCTTGTGATTTCACCAGAAATTCTCCACAAATATAACAAAATTTGTCAGGAGAAATTTTGCAACTTCGGCGCGTTTGATTCGACATTCTCGTCTTCACATACACTTGCTTATCGATACACAGAGAACCACTCAATTCGAAACTCAACAAAAGAGCAAAGTTTTACGTTTATTTTATGTCTAATGTTGTAAACAATCCAGTCTAGGTAATTTTTCCGTTGTAAAATGACCTCCATTGGCATCGAGACCCTTTTGACAATTGGTGACTGTTTTTCATACAACCCTGGCAAGTCTATTTTTCTAAATGTGTCCAAAACTCTTTGTCTCAGGACTTAATAAATAAAATTCGATATTGTAGCCATCATTGCTACGCAGATGATACCCAGGTATATTATTCATTTAAAAGTACTGATATAGCCGAGGCCAATAGGTGCATTAACGCGGATTTGGACACTTTATATAGTGAAACTCAAAAGCTCCTCTTAAAGATTAACCCAACCAAATCAGTAGCTATTCTTTTTTGTGGTGAAAACAATCGAATGAATATTTTAGATAACTTAAATCTACACATAAATAATGATCCAATAGATTTTAAAAACTCTGCCAAAAATCTGGGATTCATAATGGATCATAAACTTAGATTTAAGAAACATGTTACTCTTAAACTAAAAAGTGGATATTCCGCCTTAAAAACAATATTTTCGCAAAGGCACTTTTTGAGCTATAACATTAAGAAAATGCTTTGTGATACACTAGTGTTATCACCATTAAACTTCTGTGACACCATCTATGGACCTTGTCTTGATAATGCCGATGCTAATAGATTACAAAAACTCCAAAATTCCTGTCTAAGGCTTATTTTTGGTATAAGAAGACGTGAACACATTTCTCATAAGTTAAAAGAAGCAAATTGGTTAAATATGCACAATAGACGAGTATTACATGCTCTTGTCCTTTTTTATAAAATTCTTAAGTTTAAGACTCCACCGTATTTGCATAAAAAATAACTTATCGTACTGATGTGCACAATCTTAATATAAGACGAAAAAATCTATTAACTATACCGTCACACAACAAAGAATTTTTTAAAAGGTCTTTTTCTTATTTAATTGCACATTTAATAAATAAATTCAAAATAAATGATTTTACTGACTCAGAAAAAGTTTTCAAGAGAAAAACCAAACTACTTCTAAACCATGTTTAATTGATTGTCTATGCCACAAAATGCTAAATTTGAAACTTAATACTTTCCTTTTTCCCTATCCTTATCCACCTTCCATTTTCCTTTTAGTGTGTGCTTTTTTGCTTTTATGTTTTTTTTTTCAAATTTAAAAAAAAAAAAATTAACTGCTAGCTGCTTGTAAATTTCTTTTTCATTTCTTATATTTTTGGCCTCAACAGAATCCGGGGAATGAACATCCCCTGAAATCTGAAAACAAGGCCCGTTAGTTACCATGATTATTATCATAATAATAATTATTGTTTTAAGTTAATTCGTTAACTGTATTTATTGGTAACTAATAAACGTCTTATTATTATTATTATTATTATTATTATTATTATTATTATTCCTATGGTCGCAGAGGGATCAAACTTATTATTCGTGTGACCCCAGAGGAGATCTAGGAGGCCAAGATATTGGACCATTTAAGGTAATAATTCTTTCGTCAAACTGCTCTTTTAGGAAGTTCCTGAATTAAATGGTGTTGTGAGCCGGACATCCATCCTGTTGAAACCAGTTGATCCGGTACCGGTTTTACGAGCTACTCTAGCTCCTGGCATATTACCAAATCAGTATATAAGGAATAATAATTATTACTGTATATTTTCGTAAATTGTAATAACAATATTTTTCTGTAAAAAGCAATGTCACAAAATCGTCCAAACAGTTTTTTATGCTGTGAATTTCAATCTCAAGGTTAAAGGATAAGAAAAACTATTTTTTATGCGTATACAACGCAATTCCATAATTTACGTTACGTAACTCAACATTATTAATTAACTCCTGTTTTTGATTTAATACTACTAGCCTTAAGCGGCCCTAAATCGATTAGCTGCCAATAAGTGTAACAGTTACCTTTTCTATCTACTGTTACTTATTTTATCAGTGTTAAGTATTTATAAGACATTTTTATTAGGATGTTCGTTACTTTTTTAGTTTCAAAAAGTATTATTATATTTTTCATCTCTAGCTATATGTAAACCGTATAGGTAAAATATTGTTAACAATTCAGTTTTACAGATTTTATTACTTGTTTAATTATTTGGGTCCAGAAACATGTTTAATAAATATTAACAACAAAATACTCTGTGTTTCAATAAACACAGTAGATACCTAATATGTAGAAGACAACATTCTCCGTTAGTAGGTATGAAAAAGACTATTTGGACATATTTGTATACTGAATCTTTTTTCCCGTTAAGTGAACTAATAACTTCGATTACAAATTATCATTTGATAATCGCTAAAACATTTTCATCCAGTTTTCTTGTTTACAATTGAAAAAATGTTTTATGCATGTGTAAAGTGGGCCAAAAAAAAACTTGAAAAACATAAAAATATAATTAGTGTGCTCTATACCCTTATAAGGTACCGTGCTGCGAAGGGCCCATTTTTCGTTATAAAATTAATAGGAACAATTTTAAACATTTTGCTTGATGAATATTTATATCACACCAAAGGCATAATTTTACATTAACTTTTTATTTATTTATATAATAATATAATATTTATGTGTAACTGTATTCTAAAGGCAGATTCAACAAGATCTTATAATTTTTTTTATTTTTTAACAGTGACTTAAGAAATAAAATTACTCTTCAGAGCATGTATTTGCATGTGACCGAGAATATTGTGGTTAATATTATTACTCCTATAAAGGAAAGAACCCATAATGGAAGTAGATTATTAAAAAAGTTCAATTTGAATAATTTTATTGAAGGCAAATACCTAAAAATATCAAATGGGATGCAAAGATTTTTTAAATGCTCGCTATAATTTGTGGTTTGGCAAATATGGCCACATTCATTGGCTCGCAAATAGTCCAGACCTTACACCTTTGGACAATTTTTTGTGGGGATACCTAAAGTATCATAATAAAACGGACATTGTTAACGAACAAACAAACAAACAAACAAAAGTATGCTTTATTGCCGCAGAAAAATTTTACAATTTTATGGACAAAGCAAAATATACCTAAAAATAAGACATATCAAAACATTAATCGAAAATAATTTCGACAGGTCAGTGCTTTTTTTTTAAATGTAAATTATCAATTTACCAAATCGTAAAACACACGTTAGAATATAACATAACATTGCAAACAGTAAATGAATCATGATAACCTTATAAAAGTAAACAAACATACAAAAAGAATTAAATTGTTTTTAATCCAATACCTAACAAAAATAATTAAGTTTTAAGTGAATGTTCGACAGTTCTTTTCCCTATATAATGATTTACAAAATTCTATGCTACGAGTTAGGACATGACTCACAAAAGATTTAAGTAAACAAGCGAGTTTAGTGACAATTTAAAGAGACTTACTCACTGAAAAAAAAAATCATTAACGCTGTAAAATTGTCTCTCAATGAGGTATGCTTTGGTGTTTTTTCGAAATTGTGCAAGCATAGGGATAGATTTTAAATGTACTGGCAGATTGTTGTAAAGTTTTATGGCGTTGTAAATAATTGATTTTTTTATTAATTCTGTGGAAGGAATGGGAAGATAAATATCATGCCTAGAGTTTCTTGTAGGGTATACATGTTGTGGCCTTTCTGGGAGGGTGTTTATATGTTTTCTCAGCAAACACACCGTTTCCAAAATAAATAATGCAGGAAGTGTTAATATTTCATGTTTTTTGAAATAGTATTGGCAGTGAGCTCTATTATTTAGACCAAACAAATAACGAATGGCTCTCTTTTGAAGCATAAAAATACTACGAAATTGCTCGGTGGTACAGCAGCCCCAAAAGGGAAGGCCATAGCGGAGGTGGGATTCAAATAAAGAGAAATAAGTAAGTCTGGCAGAAGGAACGTCTAGTTCTTTTGAAACTGATCGAATGGCGAAGCAGGCGGTAGAAAGTTTTTTTGTTAAGGTGTCAATATGATTAGACAATTTTAGGTTGTTATTTATATTTAAACCCAGGAATTTAACCGACTCTACGTATTCAATATTGCTGTTATGTACCTGAAGTGGTTGTAAAGTTCCCTTATAAGATAACGCCACCGTTTTATCGACGTTAAAACAAAGCATATTGGAATCGGACCAAGCCTTAATTATAACCAAGTCTTTGGAGATACTAGAGTGTAAAGACGTTGTATCAAAATCACTCCATGTTATGCTTGTGTCATCAGCAAAAAGGGAGATTCTTCCATTAATTTTAAGGTTCGTGATATCATTAATGTATAACAAAAAAAGAATAGGTCCCAAGACTGAACCTTGAGGGACTCCACTTGTAATCAACTTACAATCAGAATCGGAACCATTAGCCCTTACAAGTTGTTGCCTTTTCCCAAGATAAGATTTGAACCAATTTAAAGAAGTACCACGAATTCCATAAAAATTTAGTTTGTTTATCAGAATTTCATGACTAACACAATCAAAGGCTTTCGCATAGTCACAAAAAACTGAGGCAGTTGGGTGGTTGTTATTGAGAGATAAGTAGACGCCTCTAAGCAACGTGAACATGGCGTCACTGGTGCACTTGTTGGGTAGAAATCCGAACTGCTCCGGGGATATTATCTGATGTTTCAGGAGAAATGGCATAAGACGGTTCTTCAGTAGTCTTTCGATGATTTTTGATAGCACTTGTAGTAGTGCAATTGGGCGATAATTGCAAGAGTTAGTTTTTTCGCCGCCTTTATGAAGTGGAATAATTATAGTTGTTTTAAGGCAATCAGGGAATACACCTTTTATAAAGGACTCATTTATTAATGTTGTAAGGGCCTCTATGACTGGGAGTGGCAAGTTCAAGAATATTCTAATTGATAGGCCATCACTGCTACACGAAGATTTACTTTTGATATTATTTATTACCTTCAATAGTTCAGTGTTGCTAACGGGACTTAAAAAAAGCTATCAGCTAAATTTTTTGAAGGAGGGAGAAACGAAAGAGGGTCCAACCTTGGCGAGATACTAGAGGTAACGTTTTTGCTTACATTAATAAAATAATCATTTAGATCATTAGCCCCTGGCAAGATCTGAGTCACAGGGTTTGATTTGTTTCTGAGGTTATTGATGATGGACCAGGTTTCTTTTGAAACGTTATTAGAGTTTGTTAGACGTTTTCGGTAGTGTAATTTTTTTGCTGACTTAATAAGAGTAGTGTAGATCCTCCTATAATTAGAGATATAGTCGAGAATAAGAAAGGAGTCGGTGAATTTTTTTATATATGAGAGCGAGCGCATATTTTTAGCAGAAATTCGTATTCCTTTCGTGGTCCACGGTTTATGCCGCTTAGGTTTGATATTCTTAAGCGGGAAGGCCTTGTTAAAAGCACCTAAAGTTTTATTTAAAAAAGTTCTGAAGTTTGTGTTGACATTATCAGATTCAAAATTCCAATTGGTGTTAAAGCAAATATTATGAAATACTGAGAAATTTGCGGCCGAGAAAATTCTGCCCCAACGAGTTGCGACAAAAATAGTGCATGAAATTAGGGTTTTAAATACAGAATGTCACACCTTCATTACCTAAGCAGTTAGGACACTGGAAAGAGTGTTTGAAAATTGCTTGGATAATGGAGGGGGTCACGTAAATAGGCTGTAAAAATATTAATTACTACTTGTTTTGTTTTTGTTTATTCATTTGTTTGTTATCGTTATATTAGTATATATATATATATATATATATATATATATATATATATATATATATATATATATATACATTAAACATTTTTTTTTTCAAATTACTGTTTTGTTTTTGTTGGTGATATTCCATAGGTAAAGCGATTTAAGTATCTGTGGATTACCATTACGTCCAAGAGGGCTCGTTTGTTTTTAGTTGACATTTCATGTGTACCGCGATTTAAGTAGGGCTGAATATCTGAGAAATTGTCATAGGTGGTAACTTTAAAGTGGATATGTAAATGTCTAGGAAATTCCCTATAACTTTTGTAGGAACCATTTTTTTTGTTTCTTGAAAAAATAAGCCTCTCAGGGTGTGGCAAATTATAAAAAATAACTCTGTATATGTTTATGAAAAAATAAAGTGCTCCAAATTTGAATAAGATTGGCATATTTGATAAAAAAATTATTTTAAAATGTTTTACTGAAATTTTCAAATTTCATTTCAAACAACAAAACACATCTCATTTTTGCACTATCAGTGTTGGCATTTAGGTAATTACTTTATATTAATAGATAAACATTGCATACTGGCTGCAATAACGAAGAAAAAGACCTTAAGTAGAACATTCACAAAAATTGTCCATTTTTACTTCAAGGAACCTTACTTATAATGTAAAATATCAAAACAAAGACACAAAGTCTCGGCCTCAGTCAATTACTAAATTGTGATAGGTATTTCGCTCTACAGGAACATCATCAGACCGAAAACATTAAAACTTACGATATATTTTGTAAAAATAAAATAATAATATTACAGAGAATAGTATAAGAATAATTCTAAAAAATGCAGCAGATCAGTAAAAAGGCGGTTTTATTATACTATTTATTGGCAAAAAACAAGTTTTTCCTTGACATTTTTCTGGGACAGAGATTTGATAAAATTGAAGATTTGCATGGGAGTAAATTACATTACGTTATTCATTACATTGTCTCAATATAAATTAACCTTAATAAAAACATAACGAAATTACTAGCTGATTAACAGCATAATAGTGTGACTAATAGTCTGCGATTTATATCAGAATTTTATGATCGCGATAGTACCAGTGCCTCCACCAAAAACTTGACTTCGTTCGCGTATACGATTATCATTAAAGGGATGTAAAGAGGTACTTAAATCGCCTCATTTCAGTACCTCTTTATAAACCATGTTAGCCAAGCTACTATGCCAACTTACTCTAGAGCATGCGACATAGAGTTGACCATGGGAAAAACAATCGTAGCGCAAGTCTACTTCAGGTCTACTTAAGAAGTGTCCTCGAGCTTTGTTAATTCTCATTGCGAAAGAAAGCTTTAAAGGAAACTGTACACGTTTAAACTAAAAAGGATAGTCTAACGGAAAGGGATACGTGGTATAAAAACTGTTTCTTCCAGACCAGGGCCAGAAATAATAGTAGACTCTATTACATTGTTTTGTAATGTTTTAATCCGTAGCCGAGGTCCATTACACAATTTTGGTGGTTTTAAATTTTGACTAGGCATCACTGGTGCCCCCACTTTTAAAGTTAATTCATGAGGAGGGATTCCTGAAGGGTTTAGAGAGTTTAGGAACTCGACAGGATAATTAACCGCATTTTTTTGGTCTATAACTACATCTATTGAGTAGTATGTTAGTTGTGTAGCAGTAATTTTCTTCAATAAAGCTAGATTTATTTTGTCTGCTGTGCTATTTTTTTGGAGTTAATTTAGCTCGTTCTTTAAACCAAAAAGCGGTTTTAATTTGACAGCTTTCGAAGTCACATTTAAGAGGTAGTTTCACACCCTTGGAAACTGAGTTTCGAATAATCTCTTCTTATCGAATCTCTGCACTCTAAAATCAAGCTGCTTGCACAAGCTCAGATTTCTACGGCAAATGGTTTGAGAAAGGTCGCAAAAATTAATGAATGACCCGATCTTTTCAAAAACCCTGTACGAATTTATAAAAAATCTTAAAATATATAATAAAATAAAATAAAAGCACGTATTAAAGTGGTTTTCCGAACAACTAATTGTTTTTTAAATAAAAAAATATAATATTAAAGTGGTGGTTTCAACCCCTTGGACACCCTGTCTCGATTTTTAAAAAATCTTAAAATATGTATAAAAATAAAATATAAAGCATATTATGTTTAGGCATTTTTCGAATAACTGACGGTTTTTTAATTAAAATATAATATAATATTTAAGGGATGGTTTTCCCCCGTCGAACACCTTGTATGAATTTTAAAAAAAATCTTAAAATATGTGAAAGATAAATTAAAAAACACATGTTCAAAGGTTTTTTCGAAAAACTAACCGGTTTTTAAATAAAAAAATATTGTAATATTTAAGGGGTTGTTTCACCCTCTTGGAATTTGAGTTTAGAAAAATCCCTACTTATTGAGCCTCTA
This sequence comes from Kuschelorhynchus macadamiae, assembly GCA_030620095.1. NCBI lineage: Eukaryota > Metazoa > Arthropoda > Insecta > Coleoptera > Curculionidae > Kuschelorhynchus > Kuschelorhynchus macadamiae. The sequence continues at coordinate 1,892 of JAUTXW010003856.1, read as the reverse complement.
CACCCTAAAATCAACATGTATGCCAAAACAGAAATTGAACATGCTGCCAAATTTGATTAATAATTTTCACTTTCTTGAGTGCGATTTTGCAAAAATACTGTATTATTAGCTGAACAGAAAGTCCATAAGTAGGATAAGGAATAAGGAAACATAATAAGAGATCTAGGTTCAAGACATCCTAAAATTTCTAATGTTGATCCAAATGCAAGATTCGTCCGTTATCTGGAAATAATCCTTTTGGAACAGCAGTCATAGTAAAAGAGGATCTGGATTAGTTTACATCGCTCGCCAAAAAAATTGCTGCTCGAATGTTATTAAAAATCATTGTGCTGTTAACAAAATTGATCTCACCGAAAGAAATAAACAAAGGATGAGAATGTATAAATACCATTGGGGGAGAAGTTTTTTTCTAAGTCATACTTAGTCAAAATAACAAATTTTTGCTATGTCTGTGCTTAGATTAACGCTACAGAATCATGTGTTTAGGCGATTATTACTTTGGCCTCCGAAAAATCTCAACTAAAAGTTCATTGTGAATGTGGGCGCTGAAATGATTATAGTATATTGTGCAACTATTGTCCAAACACGAGTATGATGTGTGCTTTTCATACTTTACTTTGTCTACGTATTTACAGGAAACTTTTTGAAAATTGAATTTATACTTTTTTTCTGCTAACTGGCAACAAACTGAAGGAATTTTCAGTATATTTCATTATGTTTAAACTTTCAATAATTATTTATTCAGAGGATTTAATAAAATTTATTTCTGTGAAATGTATTTAATTCCTGTTATTGTTCACTAAAATGTAAACGTATTAGTCATTATATTTTAAAAGGTTCCGTTTGTATTTGAATTTAATTCATATCATATTCAGGGTTATTATTAGAAGAACACGTTATAATAAAGATATAAATTTATTATATATTAACACAGCTTTTAGTAATCAGCCTATTTTTAAATGTAATTCTCACATTGAAACGATACGCGTACCTATCATATAACTTGGATATATTGCACTCAAAAGCAAACTTATTACAGTTGGTAAGTATGAACAAATCCGAAAACACAACTACAAATATGTAAAATAAACCTCATTCATCTTAATTCTGCAGCTACAAACCGGTTGTTCCATTTTTTTAGACGCTTTGGAACTTGACACGAACTTTGTTACACTTTTAAAATTTAATTTATGTGGCTTACTAGCATGACCTAATTTTTTCAGAACACTATTAGAATTTCCAATATAGAGTTTGTCATACGAGAAATAAAGCGCACTATCATAAGTATCTGTGAGACGTATTACATCTCACTATAAAGTTGTTTTAGCGACACCGTCTTATAAGACATAAAATTTCATATGAGCAGTAATGCAACATTTACGGTTTAAATGGCTGAATATTTTTCCTTATTCGGATTTTGTTTCAAAGCCCTTTTCGTTGATATAATATTTCAAAAGGCGGCAATTCGTTTGAGAGAAGCTCCTTAGGAGCTCTTTTATGGTAAGCAAACGGTATTGCAGGATAATACATTATTGAGACTGACTGAGAAGAAGAGTTTGCAAATATGAAGTTTTATTTTGGCTGTTCTGATATGATACCCGATATACATCTATTTTTACTTCCCTCATAAAAGGGAAGTATTGTAATCATAAAAAAATCTAAAATCACCCTCCGAGATTTTTTTAGATCTTTATGTTTCAGGGTTCCTAGAAGACGAAAAACATGTTTCCTCGATTCCGTCGGTCTGTCTGTCTGTCGATCTCTCTGTTCGTGGCATAGCTAAAAAACGACTTACCCGATTGCCTTGAAATTTTGGTAAAAAATTAAGGGTCATATCCAGGGATAACCTGGTAATATTTTAGTAAAAGTTGAATATAAGAAAATAAAATGAA
>JAUTXW010003855.1:0-63536 GCA_030620095.1 Kuschelorhynchus macadamiae | reverse complement strand
TCAATCGTACCCGTGCATACGCATGGTCCAATGAAAAAATTGCGATTATTCCTGCCCAAACATTATTGGTTAAACTGATGTTGATGATGATGAACGACAGTGGCATGAGGTTTTCTATCAGCTGTACGCTTATTGCGAGTTATGTAAATTTACAATACCATCTTTGGTAAATCTGCTTCATCCGGTAAAAAGAATAATGTAATGAAGTTTGGGTTTGTTCGTTGTTGATCTAACCAGTTTGCGAACTGGATCTTCGAGGAAAATCTTCAGGGTAGTTGATGCACTTTTTGCAGATGATAAGGAGTATAACAACTGTTCTTTAAGTACTTCAGCAACTGTACTTTTTGACACACAGCGGAGAAGCTGCGCGGCTAATATTCGAGTGCTTATTGAGGGTATCAGCTACAGTATCCAAAATATCTTCCTCCAATTGCACCGTATCTTATATTCTCCTCACACCAACATCGGTACTCCCTTTTTCCCAAAACTTCCTAAAAATAATTAATGAACGTCAATAATGTTACCTTGTTAATTGAAAATTGCCCACCAGTTTCTCTTAGACGTTGGTCAATTCGCTGAAATGTTTTCTCATTTGGAATATTGCGATTAGGATATCTTTCTCCATACAACCTTCTTGCTTCATAAGCATTGCAAGATGCAAGTCGTACATCAAGATGCATATCTGCACTGCTCACTAAATGTGTATCCCATTATCAATTAAATTTACCAAAGGTATTCAAAATTTAATAAATTAATATCGAAGTAAGTACAAAAAGATCAACGTGTCAAAGAAGATTTCAAATGCACACGTCAATGCGAGATTATTTTATTTCAATGCATATAGTAACGTTTGTAAAAGTGCATTCTTTAATACTGATAAATAAACAATAATAAAACATTAATACTTTTATTATTTTTTTTTCTCGAAAACGGTTCATTTTATCGACAATGAACAAGAGTACCTTTTTCTTTAACCATGTCAAGGTATCCAAATTTATTTTTTTTAACTCCTTATCCTTACAGGGTGTTAAAAATTTGAGCGTTAAAATGTACAATCTAGTCCGTCCCCTAGTGAAAGCTAAACAAGCTAATTACGTTTCAGGGAGTATTTTGAGAGGTCCTTACTACTGTCTATCATATTAAATTTTCGTTAAATTATATTGAGTCGTTTAAAAGTTATTCTAGAAAAACCGATTTCCAGTGGGGTTTTTAGAGGCCGTATCTCTAAGGGGAGGGCCGCTAGGAAAAAAAATTTATGGGAACTTGTCATCTTATTTTTAATGTTCTATCTGGTCAGAGATCTCCCACATTTGAATACCCATTTTTCGACCTTGTTTATTTTTGGTTTCTGACTACGTACCTGAAGTACTGACAATTCCCCTCATGAATCACCCTGTGTAGGGTGTAAATGTCTAGGAAATATAAATTGACACTTTACATATCAATCAAAAAATTAGGAAAAGGAATAAATAATCAAATACTATTTCGGTAATATTTCACAGACTAGAAATCCTGACTTCTTGTCGCTGATTCGTACTAAAAATATCTAAGACAATGCAGCAGTAAACGGATGAGTTCTTTCACATCGGTTCGCAAAAGGTGGTTCCGTTTCAGCGTAAGCCATTATTCGACAGTAAATTCCACTGTGATTGCTTCTACGCCGACTTTTGCTTGTGGATATATAAAATAATTGTTGTTTCAACGATAATTTTCCTTTGCCGCGCCATTTATTTGACCATCACTCATCCTCTCAGGAACGTTAATTTGTTTGTTAACGTGCCAAAGCTTATCCGTTGATTGAAGTTCGCTCTCAGGCGATTTATTCTTTTGCGTTGGCAATTGTCAGAGATCGAGCGACTGGCTTTTATTAAATCAGTAATCACATTTTTTTAGTCTCTGGTATAACATAATCGGCGTAGAGTAATAAGTTTTATTTCATACTGTTCGGTATATAGCTTATTACAGTACTAAGGCGTTGCCTAGCAGTGCCCCTAACGTCAGTGGCGGCTTGCGGGTGAAAAAGTAAGTGAAGTGCAAATGAAGCAAGAAAATATCGCAATAGTTTTTTTTCCAGAATTTTTTTTATATGTGGAAGGGGTAGAATATTTTTACGACTTACTAAATTTTGTATACTAAATCCAATTCTCCTATCCTTCATAGCAGCTAATTGTTATAACACTATCATAAAATGGATCGATTGCGTAATCTCCTCCAGACGTTCCTTTTGGAACAGAAATATTGCCTGATAAGTCTTTCCTGAGATATTATGTTGTATTTCTCAAATAAGTTTTTACACGTTTGAAGCAAGAAAAACTTCCTTTCCATAAACACTTATCATGGTATTTTGCCAAAATAAGGGAAAACAGTTTTATGCTTTCGTTAAAATATCTTTATTTTCATTAATTTTTTTCACTTGCTCTTGCAGCGATATATTCCAATTACTGTCATTGGCAAAAATAAGACCAAGCTCATTTTTAAGTCGTTGGCTTTTTGAATGAATGACTTCCTATATAACTGTAATTTAAACTATGTTGGAAAATTCAGAATCTGTAAAACATAAAAATATAAGTTTTCACAGTCTTGAAAGCTAGTATCATTTCCATTAAAATATGGTCCAATATTTATAAAAAAAGGTTCTATACTTGGCCCCTAATTTCTTCAGGTGAAAGCTTTGCAAGCTCACGTTTGCTAATGATTTATTTCTGTATTAATTTGCTTTATCATGGTATTAAAAAAATGTTCTGAAAATGAATGTCAAACGATTTTTTGAAACGCAACTTGAACAAACCATATTTTACCTTCTAATTTGAAGACCAACGAGTTTCTGTAATTGTTGGTATACGCCTCGTAGATACAGACGTAAGAGCATACGTTCGTTTGGCTGAGTGATGAAAAAGTGAGGGAATACCACTAAGGCTAACAAAAAAATTCGACATTTAGAAATATTTTTAAACTGTGCTGCATCATTTTTTTGAAGGCCATTTAGATAGCCAGACATCACCTTGTGCCATCGTAACATTGCCCTATTAATTTTATGTTTAAAAGTCAGAATTGATTAAAATTTGATCCAATAGAAAATATAAATTCTCCAAGCGTTCTATCGGAGCTGACATTATAAAAATCCTAAGAATCTCTCGACTACTGAACCTTCTGAATTAACGTATCTTAAAATTATGGAACACTGGGAGGTTTACGTAATATCAGTGGTGTCATCTACTTGCACTGAAAAAGCTGTGTGATGATTATTTCATTTTTTACATAATCATTTAAATAATCAGAAATGCATTCAATTAAATTCAATTAATAATTAATTATTACGTTTTGAATAGTTTTCGAGTCAACAGTAAAAACATTTTTAATTATTTTGTGATGATCTTTTAGTTCTTGGGAACTTCTCGATATTAATAAACCTAAAAACTTTTTAAAATTCCCCCTATTTATTGACTCGCTGCTCTCGTCATGACCCAGAAAGACTGACTCTTGTTTTGCAAGGTACAAAACTGCGTCAATTACCAAGCACATAAATAGTCTACTTCAATCGGACGTTTTCATTAAAATGTGTTTTATATAGTTTAGCATTTTCTTTTAAAGTGTCCTTAAATTGGTGCCATACATGACTCCTTTTACGAGTTGTGATGATCTATGGATGCAGTTTATGGAAGATATCATATACTGTCTAAATGTTTGCTGTCTACAAATATCGTAAAATTAAAAGAAATCAGCGTAATGAGGGTCGGTATAATGAATTTATCAAACATAAAAAATAATTTAGATAGACTATTCTGGATATATCGCGATATTAAAGACAATAACGTCTACATAGAATATCTAAACCTTAAGAAACTGTACAAAAAACAAATCAAGACTTGAAAACAGCAATTTTTTAAAACCAAAATAAACAATTCTGCTAATAGAACTAAAACTATATGGACTATTGTCAATGATAAATTAAATAAACATAACATTAAACTCTTTATCAACAATGAGACTGTTTCGGATACTAAGGACGTGGCGAATGAGTTTGTAGCATACTTCAGTACTGTGTCTGCCAAAAAACTTCAAGAGCGGTATGGATGTTCCTCCTATCACTGTACAATTCCACCTTTTGTTTTTAATAGTATAGTGGTTAGTCCTGTAGCAGTAGTGAAATTGTCAGTTATCAAACAGTTAAAAAACAAGAACTCTGCAGGTTTTGACAGCCCTAACGTAAAAATAGTAAAAATATTATAAATCATATTTTGCAACCCTCACTTTTCCTGATTAACCATAGCCTTTCTGAAGGTGTTTTCCTAAAGTACTTACTTAAAACTGCGAATGTAGTACCTATTCATAAGATAAGTGCTAGTGATAACATTGAGAATTTCCGTCAATATCCTTACTTAGTGTATTTTTCAAAAATATTCGAACGTCTAGTTTATAATAAAATGAGTGAATTAAGAAAACGAAAAGTACGTGATTTGATATCTTGTTTCAAAGAACAAACCATGTTCACATGACCAGCCAAACAATCAAAAGCTGCTACGATCGCGTCATTTAAAATATCTCATATATTGGCGAGAAACACAAGAAACCATTCGAAGATGGATCGGTTGTGAAGGAAGCATTTATTGAAGCGGGTGAGACTTTATCTGGAGATTTTAAAAATAAAACAGAAATCATGTCTGCTATTAGAGAACTTCAGTTATCTCGTCCGACTGTCACAAGGCGTATTGAAGTCATGAGTCAGGACATGGCAGATAAACTAAAAAATCATGGAATGTACATACTTTTCTTTACAGTTCGACGAATCCACCGATATGACAGACACTGCCCAGCTATGTATTTTTATTCGGATGGTATTCAATGACATGTTGGCTAAGGAAGAATTTTTGACAATCATTCCTCTGAAGGGAAGACCCGTGGCGAAGATATATATGACGTTTTCTTCAATTTTGTAAAAAACTACAAGCTACCAATATATAAATTAGTGTGCATTACAACCGATGGAGCACCAGCAATGACTGGAAACAAAAACGGTTTTGTGGCATTGTGTCGAGCTAATGAAGATTTCCCTTCATTTTTTCAATCCATTGCATTATACATCAACAAGTTTTGTGTTCAAAAGTTTTAAATACAGAGGAAATTATGGACATTGCAACAAAAATTGTGAATTCCATCCGTGCACGTAGCTTGCAACTGCGGATCTTTAAGTTGCAGTTGGAAGATAGGGAGTCAACGAACACACTGATTTAGTTCTTCACACGGACGTCAGATATTTGTTGAATTATTGCCCGAAATAACAGCTTTTCTAGACGAAAGAGGTGATGACGACTCAGATGTTGAAAAACGAAAAATGGCTGACTGATTTGGCATTTTTGACTGACATTACAATGCACTTAAACACCATTAACTTGGAGCTTCAAGGTAAAAGAAAACGATATTGAGATGATTAGCGCAGTAAACGCATTCAAAAGTAACGGTAACTTATGATAGATCAACTGAAAAGAAAGGATCTGAAACATTTTCCGTCTATGAAAGTAAGGATTCCTCAATTCGAAATGCGTTTTATGATTGTAGTAAATTGGCAAATGTAGCATCATTTATGAGTTATCCTTTTTCATGTAAAAACATTGAGGAATTAGCTACTGAGATAGCAAGTCAGTTTAATATGAACTCATGTTCTGTTGAAAATGAGTTGGTGCAGATTATATTAGATAAATATCCGAATCTAAGGCAAATCGCCCTTCAACTGATAGCAATGTTTGGGTCAACCTACTTGTGCGAGTCTGCATTTTCTGAAATGAAGATAATTGAGTCAAAATATCGCAATCGCCTAACTGACGATCATATGTCATCATGCTTGCGATTAGCACTCAGTGGTTACGTACCATCTTATGAAAAGTATGCAACATCCAAAGTCACTCTTTAGTTAAGTTTAACACCATATGTAACTCTTTTGTTTTGTAACAACCAATAAACTCGCAATTTTGAATTACAATGAGTTTTTTCATTTATATTGTAGAGAAGAACCTAACTAAACTTAACCCAAACCTTGACTAAAATAATGTATATTGTGCGGAAAGCTAATATCTATATATGCTACGGTACACCCTACCTAGGTAGGTAGGTAGGGTGTATGTATCGTGTACGTACGACAATCCTGCATCACACATACTTGCAGCCTTTCAGAGTCGATCGTAAGTAGTCTAAGAATTTTGAGGTAGATCGCTAGCAGTTCAAGTTTGAGCACCCCTGCTCTACACCCTAAAATCAACAGCCTTTTACCTCGAGCGGTTTGAGCTGGAGCGTGATGATGACTCACTCATCTAAGTCATCTGAGTCTTTTATATATTAGCATAGATTACTGCAGAAACAAATAGTGGTTTACTGCAAGGGATTATTAAAAAATGCTAATAAAAATGGCTTCTAAAATGCTTTACAACAAATCGTTTTGTTACAAAACAGCTAATGAGTCCCGACTTTATGGAATCGTAAAAAAGCCTAGGCGAGTGCCTAATGCGAAACCGGAGAGATAAAAATTTATTGGCCCGTAAAACCTCAACAATGTTCATTTGATGCAAATATTAACTACCGAATGTAAACTTCGGTTTTATAGTTATTTTCGGTTACGGTGATGGAATTTCAGCCGAAATCGCTACGTTAAAGACGAATTTTAGGTGTTTTATACCTGGTTTATAAGAGAATGGTCGCAAAAATGTACTTTTGTGGATTACTCCCGCAAATGAGGTAGTTTACTGGCATTTTTTATGCGGCTGTTAAATCGGTTTGTCAGGATCGTTTTTTTACAAGCCCGTTATTGATCCGTTGTTTCTTATCTAGTTCGATGACAGAAACCTCTTTAGTGAACTGTAGTTTATGATGCTCGCTGCTTTACGTTTAAATATAAAAGAAAGGAGGAGATAAAACAAATACGCAATTTATAAGCTGCACGATAAAAATTTTAAGTCTCTAAAATTGCTAAAATATATTTAAATAATTAGTATAGGAAACGGCAAATATGTGGGATAATGCCTGTTATTGCGTAACGTCCCTATGAACTTACCAACACAAGCGAATGGTAGCCAGTCATCTTTCGTATTCATTCAAAACCAATGTGTGGTGCGGAATTTATAAAGATAGAGTAATTGGACCAGTTTTTTTCGACATAATTTAAATAGTCAACGCTACTTGGATTTTCTAAATACTTACTTGTACGATTTTATTCATGAACTACCCATAAGTGAGAGGTTCCAAATATGGTACTAGCAGGATGGCTCACCATGCCACGGAGCAAGGGATGTAAGACAATACTTAAATTTTAATGGACGAGTAATCGACAAGTATTCTGTTTTTTTCTGGCCAGCTTGATCTCCGGACTTGAACCCTCTTGATTAGTTCTTTTGGGGCTACTTAAAATAGAAAATGTATCTAAAGAGGCCATTTCAGAATGTTGATCATTTGGAGAGGGTAATTAGGGAAGAGATACAGGCCGTAACGCCTGCCATGATTAGAAACGTTTTAAGAGAATTTTCTGTAAGAACGGTTACCTATATGGAAAGAGATGGTGGATATGTTGAGGCAAATGTGCAGTGACGGAACAGTTAGTTTTTATTGTTAATTAAGTTATTTACCTGTAATGTTTACTAGAATTAAAATTAGTGAAGTTCTTTTCTACATTTCCAAAAGTCTTGAATTTAGTTAGAATATTCCCCACTGTTGTGAAATGTATAATTTTATCGGGGTGTCTGTTGTTAAAAATGTCTGCAGCTTCTCGAAATGTTTTATATTTTTCTGCGTCCATTAAAATTATTTCAATTTTATCTTCTTTGCTTAATTTCAGCGGCATTTCTTTTTACTATAATATTCAAACTGATGTTTCAATAAAGTAATACAATATTGTGGTTGACAATGGCAGTGATAATGCCATTATCAACAATCGATGAATAAGGAAATTTTGCTGGTATGTAGGTAGGAACAAAAGTAAGAAACTGGACTTGCCAGTAAGAAGCCAAAGTTTTACGTTCCTTAAGAAGTGATTTCAGATAGGAAGCAAAGAATCTGGGGCTAGATATGTTTCTTTATTCTAAGTAAGATTTTGTATTACATTTTGCTATAAAATAAAAATTAAAGGTACTCTTCTCTTGAATCAATTTCGATTTTTTGGAATTTTTGACCACCCTGTATATGCAATCTCAAGTTTGAATGTTTTAATATCCTTTTGGCAGAAAGCAGAACTTTTTATAAGGAGTAACTTTTTTCCGTAAAACTACTAATAAAAAAGTTTCATATATGTAGAGGACTTAAGTAGACACACTGTACATATATATATATATATATATATATATATAAATATATATATATATATATATATATATATATATATATATATATATATATATATATATATATATATATATATATATATATACACTCAGTTCCAAAAAAAGTGACGCACTTGATTTTTGACCCAAGTCGTCTTATATCTTCTAAACCAGTGGATGGCTTTTGAACAATTTTTTTTTTCGTAGGTAGGTAATACCTTTTTCTTCCAGGGAAAATGAAACAAATGAAAAATTTCTTAACGATTCTTGGATAATAATGTAAAAACTAGAACTATGCTTTTTTGTTCAAACAAACAAAAGTATGCTTTATTGTCGCAGGAATATTATTACAATGTTATGTGACAAAGCGAAATTTACCTTAAAACAAAAAACAAAAACAATGAAAAAACGAAATATTGATCGAAAAAAATCGTATTTTTCGATAGATCAATGCAAAAACTTAATATGTAAATATAACATTAATTTTATATTCGTTATATTCGTAACATTGCCGTAAAGCGGTTAATGAATCCAGGTGACCTATCAAAAGGAAATAAACAATAAATATGCTAGGTGAATAATTTCGATGACATTGAAATTAAAATCACGCGAACTTAAACGCTATTTTGGTATCATTATACAAGCAAAATAAGTGAATTTAAACAAAAATTGTACTGAACTAATATAGTAATTAAATGTATTAGAAAAAAAAAGAAAATGTATCACTTATATACACAATCTTACATGTAACAAAAATAATTAGTATCAACGTTTAAGTTTATTCCTTATACAATATTTTCAAATGCCTTGCAGCAACATGATTTAAGTAAACAAGCAAATTAAAAACATTTCAATGAGATTTATTCATTATCAAAATCAATAACGCAGTTAAAAGGGCTATCAATGAGGTTCGCATTGGTTTTTTTGTGTACAAACATAGGGATTGTTTTTAAATGTTCTGGAAGATGATTGTAAAGTTGTATGGCGTTGTAAATAATTGATTTTTTTATTAATTATGTGGAAGAAATGGAAAGGTATATATCATGCCTAGGGTTTCTGGTAGGATGTACGTGTTGTGGCCTTTCCGAGAATGTGCTTGTATGTTCACTTATCAAACAGACGGTTTCTAAGATAAATACTGCAGAAAGTGTTAATATTTCATGTTTTTTGAAATAGTATTGACAGTGCGCTTTATTATTTAGACCAAACAAATAGCGGATTGCTCTCTTTTGAAGCCTATAAATACGAAGAAATTGCTCGGTGGTACAGCAGCCACAAAAGGGAAGGCCATAATGAAAATGGGATTCGAATAGAGAGAAATAAGTAAGTCTGACAGAAGACACGTCCAGTTCTTTCGGAACTGATCGAATGGCAAAGCAGGCGGTAGAAAGTTTTTTAGTTAAGGTGTCAATATGCTTAGACCATTTTAGGTTGTTATTTATATTCAAACCCATGAATTTAACCGACTCAGCGTATTTAATATTGCTGTTAAGTAGCTGAAGTGGTTGTAAAGTCCCCTTATAAGATAAGGCCACCACCACCACACCACATAAATCGTGTATCACTATACTGGGTGGTCTAATAATAGTGGACAGAGGTAGTCGTCCGGGAACCGTTAATGACAGAACTCAAGAAAAAATATATTTATAGGTAAATCGATCAAGAAATATCAAAATTAAATGATTTTAAAATTCGAAAGTTCGACGTTTTTGCAACACAAAAGAGATATAGAGGTGCGGTACACGAAAGAAAACAGACAAATATACAGGGTGGTGCAACCAAGATAGGGTGGACGATTGTGGGCAAACGGAGAGGAATTTGAAAAAACATTTTTGGGATATGATTGATAGCCAAGAACGCTGTGTTTTAAAATTATACCCATTATACAGGGTGGTCTGAAAAGTTCGTGGTGAACAAAACTTGTGTTTTTTTAAATGGGACACCCGGTATATTATTATTTTAGTTGATTCTCCTATTCGTTACGATCATTTTGATATGAGGTTTGTTGGGTCTAAAATTTATACCAAGGGAATGGGACGAGGTTAAAGTGGAAAAAAGGGTTATACTCCGGGCATTTTTTGAAAACAATTGAAGCAGGTATGGAAAAACCAAATATTCTATAAAATGTATTGTATCTAGGATTACAATAATCGCTTGTAAGTCGTTCAAAATTATTCACTGTTATATGTTATGTTATATATTACCAATGAAGATAATGCTTTGACAGTGTTATTAACAGTGCAAGAAAATTCACACACAAGTACCAGGGAAATTGAGAGACACATTGACACAGTATTAAACGGATTCTGAAACAACATAAATATCATGCCTACCACATTGAATTACACCAAGAACTGTATGATCGCGATTACGTCCAACGACAAGAGTTTTCAATTTGGTTTTTAAATACAATTTGGGATAATCCAGGTTTTGTAGATAGGGTGCTGTTTTCAGATGAAGCAACTTTTAAAAGCAACGGCTTGGTTAACAAACATAATATGCACTATTATTCAACCGAAAATCCACATTGGATTCGTCAGGTGGACCATCAAAATAAATGGCCAATTAATGTTTGGGGAGGTATAATTGGCTCTCATGTTATAGGACCATATTTCTTTGAAGAGCATTTAACGGGAGAAGTCTATTTAATTTTTTTGAGAAATGAGTTGCCTGTACTGCTCGAAGACTTACCTTTAATGTTAAGATATTTCTTATGGTTCCAACATGATGGAGCACCCCCGCATTACCATAGGCATGTAAGACATTTTCTCAATAATTGGAAAGGAGAGCACTGGATTGGGCGAGGTGGACCAGTTAAGTGGCCTGCGGGGTCACCCGATTTAACGCCACTAGATTTCTTTTATGGGGACATGTTAAAGAAGAAGTTTATAAAGAGGTTCCAACCACAGTGGAAGATATGAAGTTGAGAATAATAAGCAGTTTTCGCAACATTTGAGACCTGACTTTGAGAAAAGTGAAACTTTCATTTATGAATAGACTCGAAATGTGCCTTCAGCACAACCGTGGTTTAGTTGAACATCTCTTATAAGTTTTAATTACATTGTTTTTGTTGATTTATATTAAATTTATTTTTTTTTAAAAAAAGATCTGTTATTAATACTGTCAAAGCATTATCTTCATTGGTAACTGGTTTATTAATTACTTTACGTTTTTTTGAAAGCAACATTTCCTGTTTCTTGAAATCTCTATGATAAACTTGCAAAAGCTTCTATCTTGTTTTTATTTCGGCATCGCATCATTAAAGAACAATATTTATTTATTTACTGATGACAATATTCTGAAACTTTGTTGTTTTGACAACTCTTTTTGTTCAATTTATGATGATATCATGGCCTCCTAATATTAAATTGTCAATTTTAACAACGTGAATTCAGAGTAATTCGTGTTAAATTGAAGACATTTTGATTTCACAGCTAATTTACTGAAAAACTGTTGGTCAGAAAGGTATCAAATATGGTATTTTCTGAAAGCTAGTAATGTTAACTTTAACATGAAAGTAAAATATACAGGGTGTTCCATTTAAAAAAATTCAATCCAAGGTAAATTTGCAAAACTTGACCACCCTGTATAACAGTGAATAATTTTGAACGACTTACAAGCGATTATTGTAGTCCTAGATACAATACATTTTATAGAATATTTGGTTTTTCTGTACCTGCTTCAATTGTTTTCAAAAAATGGCCGGAGTATAACCCTTTTTTCCACTTTAACCTCGTCCCATTCCCTTGGTATAAATTTTAGACCCAACTAACCTTATATCAAAATGATCGCAACGAATAGGAGAATCAACTAAAATAATAATATACCGGGTATCCCATTTAAAAAAACACAAGTTTGGTTCACCACGAACTTTTCAGACCACCCTGTATAATGGGTATAATTTTAAAACACAGCGTTCTTGACTATCAATCATATCCCAATTTTTCTTTCAAATTCCTCTCCGTTTGCCCACAATCGTCCACCCCATCTTGGTTGCACCACCCAGTAGATAAATGTTCTTTAAGCATAGTTACATTTTTTAATTATCTCAAGTGCGTATAGTCAAAAAGGAGTGCCATATTATTTAAAGAACGACGGGACACCACTGGTTTAAAAAGATTTCTTGGTCGACCTTCCTAAACCGATTGACTCCGCACGGTTTTCTTTCGTGTCCCGCACTTTATCTGCATTCAAAAGCAAGGGACTTATATTACTACTCTAGTAATATAATTTCTATCCTGAGTCCAGGAAGTTAAAAACGATCACTCGTAGATAAGTGGACGTTTTGAACTATTAAACGTAAATAATACGAACAAATATTTTAGTTATATGTAAAACTAACTTGGGGGTGGGGGTTAACTGCCAATCTCAAAAAAAAAGGTCCTTATACTATTTGCATCATTTTAGCTTGAATAAAAGTGGCTCTCGGGCCCCTTCTTTAAATACACCACTGAGGTGGTCATGGATTGCAGAGCAAACCTATACTCGGCGCCTGCAACTAATATTTATCTATATAAATCAATCAAATTATAAATTTTCGTATTGATCTATTTTACTAAATAATTATGATGAAATTGAATATCAGGAAATACTTCCACATGTGCACACACACCCGTGTAAAAAATATGAGTACGTCACTTCCGCGGCAATATAATATTTTCTAATTATGTGAATATTACGTGAATGGTTCGGGCATATCTGGAAGGCAACCAACTTGATGGGTCCTTTGTGCTCCTTTCATTCTACGCAGAGGAGACGTCAATCATCTCGTTATGGCCCGGAGAATGAAGAAAAGGAACGGGTTAATAAGATTTTACAGACAGAGCTTGCTTAAAAATATTAATATGCAGTTTTCATATAGTAATAATAAGTATAAATGTATTATTGTTTAGATACGAGGGTCGTTTTAAAATACCGGTCTGAGCATGGAAAACCTAGAGCAGTAACTAAATAGTACATTACATAATTAGGGACTATTATACAAACGCAACCCAGTCCCATTGTGAGACGAAGAGTGCAAAACGGCAATCAGATTAAGTAAACACGCGTTCAATAGATACAAAAGATATAAAACACTCGAAAACATGACAAATGAATCATGGTCCAAATATATCTCAACTTCAACTTCAAAAACTCCTTCTTCGGAAGTATGGAACAAGGTTTAAAGAATATCCGGGAAAAATACGTATTTCCCAATCCGCTGCTTAACACATAAAGACCAAATCTTAACAGAAAACTACACTATAGCTAACGCCTTTTTTATTTCTCTTAAGGAGGAACAGGAAAACGACCATCAATGATGACAACTCCCCACTTAACTGGCCTATAACAATAGAAGAACTAAACGAAGTACTTAGTGGCTTAAAAAGCTGTAGTCCTGGCCCTGATAACATCCCAGCAGCATTCTTAGTTAACTTACCAGAAAGTACTAAAACATTACGCCTCTATAACAGTGTCTGGACTCAAAACACTTTTCCTTCAATTTGGGCTAAAGCAATTGTAATTCCTATTCCTAACCAAGTATGCATACATCGAAACCCGAAGCCTACAGACCGATATCTTTACCCTGCGTTATGTGCAAGATATTAGAAAAAAATATCAACACGCGATTAAGTTGATACCTCGAAGAACAAAGCCCTCTGGCTTCTGAGCAAAGTTATTTTTGCAAGAATCGTTGCACTAATGACAACATTATAGACCTGAAATCCGACATCCACGAAGCCTTTTTAAACATTGCTGTATTTTTTCATCAGGAGAGCCTTTGACACAGCATGAAGATATAAAATACTACAACAACGTTCACAATGGGGAATCAAAGGGGATATGCTAAGGAATTTTTTAGAAAAAGTTAGAGTTAACAGAGCACTATCTGCGGACGCTGAAGAAGATAATGGTACACACCAAGGCTCGGTGATCAGAGAACACCAGTCAAATGCAGATTATTCGCCGACGATCTTGTACGTATTATCAAAGGGAAAAACTGGTCCAGAAGCTCCGGATTCAGATTTTCAACCGAAAAAACCAAATGTGTCCCGTTTTCGTAAAAAATAGAACTATCTACACCCTCAATATACTTATATGGAAATAATCTAGAATTCGTGGAAAAAATTAGGTTCCTAGGGATGATTTTCGATAGAAAACTTACTTGGATGCCTCACATTAAATACCTTATTGCCACGTGCCAAATTAATTTACTAAAGATATTATCGAATACATCCTGGGGCGCTGATGTCACTACACTTCTAAACATTTATAGGTCTCTAATCCGATAGAATGACACCGAATCTAAATAATACCGTATTTAATAACGTATTTTCAAATAGGTATAGTTCGTCGTTTGAACTAAAAGCAACTGCCAGACCAGCATTTTATGAATGGATTAAGTAATCGTTATCAAGCTAGTTTACAACTGATATTTCCCCAATTCTTTCCACATAATCTAGAAACTACTCCTCCATGGATAATTGACAGGCCTTTCTGTAATACAAACCTTAGCTGTTTTAGCAAAAATGAATGTAATCCCTCTCTTATTAAAACTAAATTTCAAAGCCTCCTCAATAACTTACCAAGTGGTGATATACTCTATACAGACGCCTCCACGTGTGCGGCCGTCGTAACCGCCAGCTCAGTCCTTAAATATAAGATGTCTGACTACACCAGTCTACACTGCGGAGCTATATGCCCTATTCCAAGCTCTAAACTATATTAATCATAGTAACACCCCACACTCAGCTATTATCCTTGACTCTCTTAGTGCTATATTCTATTCTTATCGTACATCTTATTCAGCAAGTCCTACATAAAATACAAGCTAGTGGGAGAAAGGTTGTATTTATATGGGTATCATCCCATATTGGAATCTCGGGGAATGAAAAGGCATGTGCAGCAGCACAATCATCAGTCACAGACATTAATTCAATGGTTTTCCAGAACAGAGTGAATTGTGACTTTAAATCTTGCGTTAAAACTAAAGTGCTGAGTGGATGGCAACGTGAATGGGTTAATTCGCGATCAAAACTGTCCGAAATAAAACCATTTGTCAAACTATTCATCCGGAAAAGCCAAGTTACACTGAGTCGGTTGAGAATAGGACGCACAAGACTGACAAATGAATACTTAATTTTAAAACGAATCATCAACCCATATGTGATATGTACCATGATCCAATTTCATTTTAACGCATTCTTATAGATTATCCAAAGTACGAATATAGAAGACATCAACACGGTATTAAAATCATTATCTCCGAAACTCTAAACAGTAAATTTAGTATAAACAATTTAATAAACTTTTTAAAAGACTGTGACCTTCTAGGGAAAATTTTATTTAAAAAACTAGTTTTATTGGTAATGTCATAATTATAGTCTCTGTCTATATCTATCTGTATAGTCTGAATAAATTTGGACATGGTGATGTGAATACATTCCAAATTGGAGACTGCCTGGTTTCTCCCTCGTGAAATTTTCTGGTCTGGTCCATAAGGTGGGCGTTCAATTTCTTTATAGTATGCTTGCGTAATACTGTCTGACCCTTTTCCAGTAACTTTAAACTTTTTGGAGGGTGTTTCGACCCCTTAATATGTCAGTGCGTCGACTTTTACTTGGATTCAGGATCATAATGATGGACCCAGGTCTCATCTCCAGTCACCAATCGACTGATAGTTAAATCTGGTTTATCTCTATATAACGCCAAAAAGTGTTCACTCAGTTCCAAATGAACGCATTTGAATTGCACTAACCTTTGTCATGCCAAGACAATCATGTAGGATTCTGAAACTTTTATGCTGATGGTAATATTTTGTCGCTTCTTCAGTTTTGCATCATTGAACATTAAACATTTTGTTTTTTCAACGACTTTAGAAGTAATCATTTCAGTAGGGCGGCCTACGCAGGGATAATTAGACAATGACTCTCGGTCATATTGACAGTTTTGACCATTCACAAATAGCTGGCTTCGAAAGAGAATAATCTCCGTAGATAGCCAATATTTCTAAGAATTATTTTGAGAGACTTTCCCTTTTTTATAAGATATATTAACAGTTAAACATGCAGAGTGTTTTTATCGGAATGCAAGGTCTTCTAAAAAAAAAATCGCCAAAATAGGTACAGCAATGTCATATTCATAGACAAATATTTGAAAAGTTGTTAATTTTTGCCAATGATAATCGAAAAAGTTTTTTGCCAATGCAATTTGAAAGTACATGATTTAATCAAACGTAATTGGCAATTTTAAAAAATCACAAGATTTTTTTGCGAGTAAACTAAATTCTTTAATAGGTATTTTTTGGTTACTTGGGTGTAGTTGAATAAAAAAGAAATAGGTTTTGTTTAAGAAACAAAAAAAAGTTGAAATTAATTCCCCAGTGTAACTAAATCAATAATTTTATTTGTTTGTATTAAAAATGAAACACGCTTGTTGAATTTCCAGCACAGACTAATTTTATTAATAACTATATAAGAGAAAATTATCAATAAGCATTTCTGCCGATGTGTTAAAATAATATCGCCTATATAAAGTACAGTGGCGCAGCAACAAACAGCATTTTGGGTTATACAATTTCAACACTCCCACTAACACAAAATGATGATCAAAAATTTACTTTAATGGGTGTGTTATACCCAACAAATCCAAAAACTTATAATGTTTAACTGATGCCAAACCCTTTGTAAGAATATCGGCTGGCATGTTCGCTGTATCTAAATACTTAACTTCTACTAAGTTATCAGAAATTGCATCCCGAATAAAATGATGACGCGTGTCAATGTGTTTTGTCCTCTTATGGTACATTGAATTAGCAGACAATTTAATTGCGCTCTGATTGTCATTGAATATTCTAATACAATTAACAACTTCTGGTAACATCATAAAAACATTTTCTTCTAGAATGCCATTCAAAAAAGCGGTGGTAACATCTAAATGTATGATATCTAATTCTAAATTCACAGATAAGGCTATTAACAATCTAAAGGTGGAATGTCTTACAACAGGTGAAAAGGTTTCATCAAAATCGATACCTGGTTTTTGGGAAAAACCCTTCGCAACTAACCTAGCACGGTACCGCACTTTGTTTTCACAATCAATTTTCTTTTTAAACACCCACTTGCACTGCACAATTGTCTGTTCTTGAGGAATGTCAACCAGCTCCTATGCTTGGTTTTCCTCGAAAGATTGCAGCTCTTCTTCCATTGCCCTTCTCCACTGGTCACCATCAGGTTGTGATAAAGCCTCCTTAACAGTTTCCGGATCAGTGTTCACATCAGAATTTTCTGAGTAAATGCAACTAAAACCATTTTCAAAATTTCTTGGTTTTCGCACTCTCTCAGATCTTCTTAATACAATAGGAGCCTCTTCATCAGGAGACGAATCATCACTGTCATTACTGACAGCATTCTCCCAAAGTTCACCTGAGCTATTAGAGAGTAAGTCATTCTCAATTATTCCATTTGTAACATGATCTCCCACTGGAACTGATATTAGGTCATTATTATCTGCTTCTGTGTTTGCTATACTGTTCACCATGATGTTCTCTTTATCTTTGATATTTTCCATTATGGTCATATCTTGACTCTAAATATTGTATTTTTCGTAGGATTATATACTCCATAACCTTTAATTTCATCATCGTACCCTACTAAAATACATTTAACAGCCTTCTTGTCCCATTTTAAGCGTTATTCTTTGGGAACATGTACCATTACTGTGCTGCCAAAAATTCTGAGATTTTTCACATCAGGCACCCTGCCTGTCCACAGTTCGAATGGAGTTTTATCAATTCCAGAAGCTAATGACCGATTTCGTAAATAGACTGCAGTGTGAACTGCTTCTGCCCAAAATTTCTGTTCAAGGTTCGCATCAAACAGCATACACTTAGATTTTTCAACTACAGTCCTATTTATCCGTTCTGCCATTCCGTTTTGTTCAGGCGTATATGGGTTTGTTTTTTGATGGATAATTCCACAGGTTTTGAAAAATTTGTCTAACTCCCTGTTACAAAACTCTCCCCCATTGTCTGATCTCAAGATCTTAATCTTTTTGCCTTGTTGATTTTCGACCACGTTTTTAAAATTTTTGAAACAATCAAACACTTGGTCTTTTGTCTTTACAAAATAAACAAAAACCATACGGCTAAAGTCATCCTCAAAAATTATGAAATATTTTGATCCTCCAAGAGACACAGTGTTTATTGGACCACATACATCTGTATGTACTATTTCCAAAATATCTTTAGCCCTGTGACCCTTATTCTTAAATGGTAATCTAGGTTGTTTACCCTCGCAGCATATTTCACAATTTTTTTGCCCTATATCTAGAACACCTGGATAATTAAGTCCCTCGACAATACCATCCTTCATTTTATTCACGTAAGCACTATTAAGGTGCCCAAAACGACGATGCCAAACTTCTCCTGAAATAACCGATTTCGTCGATAATAAACACGTATCAACAGTCAATGTGTTTAGCTTATATACCCCATCCTTTAAATCAGCTGTTCCAACTAAATTATTTTGGTTATTGAAAATCTGACAGCGATTATTCATAAACTTAACAGTGTTACCATTTCTTATCAGTTGACTTACCGATAATAAATTCGTTGCCAATTGGTGAACACACAACACATTTTTAACAGTTATTTCGTAACTATCATGTACAATAACAGTCGTTAAATTTACATCACCCGAACAAATAACAGGAACATTTTTCTTATTAGCCACCAAAATTTGCGATATATTCGCTGAGCTTTATATATTCTCCAGCCACTCTTTATTTGCAGTCAGATGTACACTAGCACCAGTACCAATCGAATTCATTGAATGATCCGTTCAAAAAAACTACACTAAAAGCGTTTGAAGTCTTCTGTTTACCAGTATCTTTATTATCCTTATTCGGGCATTTATTCTGAAAGTGTCCAATTTGTTTACATTTATAACATTTTATCTGTTTATTGACATTCGCGCCCGATTTCAGATTTTTATTAGCGTTTCGGTTGTCACGCTAATCCTGTTTACTGGCAAACGCACTTCCACTGCTACTGACATCTATTTCCATATCCAATAGTTTGGTTCTAATCGAATCCGTTGTAATGGCAATCCCTGAGTGTTCAATTGCCATAATCATGGATTGAAACTTATCTGGCAATCCGGCTAACAAAAGTGAACCAATCCATTCATCATTAAAATCGAAACCTGTACCTCGTAGTTTCTGGCCTGTTTCGACAACTTGATTGATATAATTTGTCATAGAATCACAATTTTCCAAACGTAAGGAAATTAAACATCTTAACAAATTAATCTTTCTTGCAAAACCCTTATCGTCAAACAACGTCTTCAATTTATTCCATAATTCTAAAGTCGTTTTTGCATCTTTAATATGAACATAAAGTGACGTGTCAATTGTTAAGATAAGTTTTGCTTTGGCCCTGGCGTCGTCGTCAGCTACAACTTCTGATATGCATTTAGATAGACCCTCTGAAACCAGATAATTCTCCACAGCAAACGCCCAATCCCCATAGTTCTCTCGTCCTTTCAATCTTGGAACATTAACTATATAATTACCAGCCATTCTTGTGCGATTACTCGGAAATTAAACTAACAAAACACGATATCAAATTTCGCGGAGGTTATCAATGGGCTTCGCGACGGCCTGGGCCCATAACCTATTAAAAATGAAACACGCTTGTCGAATTTCCAGCTCAGACTAATTTTATTAATAACTATATAAGAGAAAATTATCAATAAGCATTTCTACTGATGTGTTAAAATAATATCGCCTATATAAAGTACAGTGGCGCAACAACAAACAGCATTTTGGGTTATACAATTTCAACAGTTTGAAGTAAAGTTTGTATAATGTCACTCTCTCACTCTCTCTTTCTTTCTCTGTCTCTCTGCTGTACTTTATAGATATTAAGATATTGTAATCGTCTTACAGTTACATAAAAAAATATTTGACCCCCAGCAACCATTTTTAATTTTAGACATATTCTACCAAACGGAAAATTGCGTAAATGCATGGTGGGTATTTTATTGCAGATTCCGATTACCAGAGAAAAATATTTAGAAAAAACACGGCCGTAACAAAACAAAAAGGCATCAAAACAAAAGGCGAACGGACATAAATCTGGTAAGTAAGTGGTAATAAGTCATAGGCGGTTAGAGCACGTCAAAATAACATTAATAAGTTCCCAGTATCTAAATAAACGAGGGAGAACTGATTTATCGCTCCTGTTTTTAAACAGTTCCTGCTTCCAGACGATAGAATTTTAAATATGCTGACGTCCCGTTATTTATTGACGTTTTTTTATGAGACTTTAATTATAATAAATTTTGGTCTAGGTATTTTGATATTTTTTCTAATTAGTCATCTTTTGATAGTCAGGCATCCTTAATCATGTACTAAAACAATGATAAGTAAAAGCTTTATCTCAATAAGCGATTTGACGAAAAATTAGTTTTTTTATCTCTCTTTTTTTACTTGTAAAAGGGAAGTCTTGTATACATTTTTACAGATCTACACGTTTTATAGTCCCCAGATGCCAAAACACATGATTTCTCAATTCCGCCCGTCAAGGGGTACAATAGAGAGACCCAAGTGACCACTCTATTGTACCCCTATGTCCAATCCATCTTTCAGAAAAACATTATCTAAATATTCTAAAACAAAATGCGGTGGATTTTTCATCATTTGCTGCACCATTACCTAAAAAAACCAAGTTTAAATACTTACTAGTACAGCAGGTAAAGTAAGTATGTATGATTTTCAAGTATCCAGTGTGGATTTTTCCTGGCCCAATATCAACAATTAGGCCTATTAACTGCCCCATTAAAAAAAAAGTTGCTTCGTCAGAAAAAATATTTTGGTTGATAAAATTTAGATTCGTATTGCAAGGTTCCATCATGATTTGACACAATTCCAAGCGCCTATCGTGATCATCCTCAGGGAGTTCTTGCACCAAAGTTATTTTGCTATGAGTTGAAACTTTTCGGTTTTTAGAAGTCGGTTTACAAACATGTGTGAGACCCAGTGACGGCTTGTACTCTAAAACTTAGGGTCGGTCGAGGCTCAAGGCCAATCGAGGGAAGTTTTACGGTGAGGGGGTAATGAGATAATTACCCTCCCCCTCTCCCCCCAGACCAGTCAAACATTTTGTGTAATTTACATATTTTTACGTGAAAATTACGATTACGAAACTTGGCTAGGAAACACTATAGCACAAGAGCGACCTGTTGGATTGGGTCCCTTGCATATCCATTTATAATAGAATATATTAACAACCTTCTTTTTTAATTAACCTCCCCCCCCAGAAAGGTCCACCTTCTAGTCTTTAATTTTTTTCCGTTTATTTCTTCAATATTTGTTAGGTAGGCACTAATCTATATGTAGCGATAATATTGTATTGGAAAAAATGTTAGTAAAACGTTCTAGTCAGTCAATTTATGTTTTTGATATTTTAATGTATTTTGCCTCAAGAGGGAAATAAAATAGACTAATTTAAAGAATTAACAAATTAATTTAAAAATAAGTAGTATAATTTATTTATTTATTCACACAATACATAATACCAATAACTCCAAATTGTACATACAAAAAAAGTTTTAACTAAAGATAATCAAAATCAATCCTTGGTGCTTCTAACTAATGCTGATCTTTAAATCTACATTTAAATACCTCAAAGCGGAACTTAAAAAGATCTAGTTCTCTAAAATTATCGTTATAGTTACTCATAAGCCTATCAGTAAGGCAATGGTGCATGCCATAATTAGTTCGATGATACATATTTTGAAAGAGGTTCCTAGATCCTGTTCGCCTTTGAGGTATGCGAAAATATATTTTAGACAGTAGATGGCTGCAATCAATTTTACCATTTAGAAGCTTATGCAAGAAGCATGCTAAAGCATTATGCCTTCGTTTTTGTAGGCTTTCAATTCCAGCAAGTTGAATGCGTGTTGCATGGAAATCTTAACTTAAATAAAAGAAACTTAACATATTTATTTTGGAGCATTTCCAATCGCTGTATGTGACAGTTATAACTAGGACACCAAATAACACTGTTATACTCTAAAATACTTCGCACCAAACAATTATACAATGACTTAATGGCCCTAACATCACAGATCCTGAAACATGTGCGACGAACAAAACCTAACATACTAGAAGCTTTCATTACAATTGTGTCACTGTGTTGGTTAAAGCTAAGATCCCTATTAAAAGTAACACCCAAATCGTTATAACTATGTACAGACTCCAAGAGAGAGTATTTCTAATGGAATATAGATATTCTAATGGACATTTACACTAGTAAAAACGCATAATCTTACACTTAGACACACTAATTTGTAAAAAATTTAAGTCACACCATTTAGCTAAATTATTGACGTCATTCTGAACAGCCACACAGTCCTCAAAGCTTCTCACAGCGTAAAACAACTTTACGTCGTCGGCATATAAAAGATACTCACACTTCTCAAGGACAGATGTAATGTCATTTATAAACAGTAAAAACAAAACTGGGTCTAAATGGGATCCCCGGGGGCACTCCCGACGCGACGTCACGTTTACCTCCAGGGATGCTACACTGCCAAGTATTACACACTGTTTGCGGTTCCTGAGGTATGAGTCTATCCACTGAATGTATGATCCAGTTACGCCCATAGCAGAAAGCTTTGCTATAAGTAGTTCAGGGCATACCCGATCAAACGCTTTTGCAAGATCGGTATAGACCACATCCACTTGTGAACCTCCCTCGATGTTCGTTACTAAGTATTCCTGAAAGACACTCAGGTTGGTGGCAGTAGATCTTCCTTTGAAAAAGCCATGTCGTTTTGGGGATAGGCGATATAATATTAAAGTAATTACAGTTCATACCTGTAAAATGGTAGTATTTAATTGGGTAAAATTCCGGGGATACGGCCACATCGAGACCGCGCCGGTGTTGGGTGGTATAAGCTACGACGACCGTTATAGCCGGGGTTATAGCATGGGGATGTATGCGAACGTACTACGTCCGCGTGAATTAGTAGATGAAGTCTAGCATGTAAGCCACCGTCTATAATAAATATATTAGAACATCTGTGGACGGTGGCTCGCGGATTGTTGTAAACTTATTAAAACATTCATAGCCTTATCACCATCTCTTACGCTTTTAGGTCTGCCAGAACGCACAGCATCTTTTAGCTTTCCAGTTTTAGGAAATTTTTACAACCATCTTGCAGGTTTCGCATTCTATCCCCATAACACAATATAAGCAAAATTTTAATAATTTGGGTTTCAGTTAAACGATCAATTTTTGTAAAACAACACAAAACTTCCATAAAAAGTACTCTTAATCAGAGATGTAAAATTTCGGAAACTTTCGAATGTTGCGAATATTTCCGAAACTTTCGGTAATTTATGGAAATATATGGAAACATTCGGAAACTTTGTAATTTGGGATAGATTATGTAAAAATTTTGTATATTAAATAATATACATATATTAAAAAGAACAATTTATATAAAAATCAACATTGTTTGTTTGCATATTATTGATTAACAGCACTTTTAAGTACTTACTATAGTTTAATATTAACCTCAAACATAAAATAAATATGTTTAAGTATGATACATACACGCATAAATGAAATAAATAGTTACAACTATGAACATACAAACAAATTAAATAACTCTGAACATTAAACAAAAACAAATTAACATGAATTCCTAAATAGTTACAAATTTAAGACGTACCCTTGGGATCTCGGAAACGGTAAGAGAGATACGAAAATGTTTAAATGGGGGCAAAGTTGTGCATTTTTATACTAAACATAACGAACGCTCAGCTGTTTTCAACGGTTACCCGGATACCGGCCATCGCTATCATCCAATGACAATACGATCATCGGGAAGGAATACATCAATTCTAAAAATATTTAATTCGGCGCATAGGCATGTCATGGCAAAAGTATCTATAAACTTGATGTTTTGGCAAAGTTGCGAATATTCGCTATAAAATTGCGAACTTTTGGTGGAAAGTTCTTTCGAATATTCGCGATCTAGGAAACATTCGCGAACTTTATGAGCGAATATTTCTGAAATATTCGCAATATTCGCCAATGTTCGGATAGAAATATTCGCGACTCGCATCTCTACTCTTAATACAATATATGTAATGAATAGATTAATATAATTTCAGGGTTAGGGACAGTACAATAATTCGCTTATATAAGAGTAGTATCGTAATTTAAAGGTAAACATATTTTATTTCACTTTCAAAATTTTACTTTTTGAAATCAGCCTACTATTTTTTTTTCGGTTTTGAAAGTGGGAATTTGATTACGACTGACTTATTTTAACTAAAATAGTGTGCTAAGAAATCATGGTTCTTGGGATTAGAGTGTCAAATTGGAATTACTATCCGACGTTTCGCCTTCGATTGCACGAGGCATCTTCAGAGATCTTTACTCTACGAGATCTGAACACTGAATGAGCTCAAAGAGATTCAGGCGGGCTTTTATACCCGACTTGTGCCGAACCGTGACCCTGTGTTAAGATCGGTTTCCACGTGTGATGTAGACCGTAACCCGTGTCTCTATTGAAATTTTTTGTATGTTTAAATATTTCAATAGATTCTCTAACTTTTCGTTTATAAACACCTGGAACCGATGCTAGAACCTTGGTTTCCTTTACATTTATGAAATGGCCAGTGTTATGCTGGTGTTCAGCTACAGCAGATTGAACAATTTGTTTCTTTTTAATACATCGTTCATGTTCCTTAAGTCTAGTTGATATTGAGCGTCCTGTTTCTCCCACATACACTTCTCCACAGGAGCAAGGAATTTTATATACCCCTTCTGTTTGAAAAGGTACAAGATCTTTCGGGGATCGCAAGCATTGTCCAATCTTCTTATGTGTATTGAAGATTGTACGTATGTTGGACCGCCGATGTAACGTCCTATTTTGTCTGTAGTGCCATGTATGTAGCGAAGAACAACACTACCGAATGGTGGCTCTTTATCATTCTCCTTTGGCGGAGTTGGTTTACTATGTCTTTTAATTGAACGCGCAATATCTTCAGTGCAATAGCCATTCCCTCTGAGAGCTTCAGTCAGTTTCGATGTTTCCGATGTTAAAGAATCTTGATCAGAAATCGAAATAGCTCTGAATACTAGTGAGTTAATAACCGATTTCTTTTGTGCTGGATGGTGATGAGAATTTGCGTTTAAATATCTATTTGTATGCGTCGATTTTCTATACACAGAATGTCCTAATGTACCATTTTCCTTCCTTTAAACACATACATCTAGAAAGGGAATTGTTCCATTAGATTCAATTTCCATCGTGAATTTGATATTATGATGTTGCTGATTAAGGTGGTCCAGAAATATGAGGAGATTATCCTGTTCATGAGGCCAAACAACAAAAGTATCATCTACATATCTAAACCAGTGCTTCGGTTTTAGTGGAGCGGATGTTAGAGCAATATCCTCAAAGGCTTCCATAAATGTATTAAAAAGAAACAAATTGTTCAATCTGCTGTAGCGGAACACCAGCATAACACTGGCCATTTCATAAATGCAAAGGAAACCAAGGTTCTAGCATCGCTTCCAGGTTTTTATAAACGAAAAGTCAGAGAATCTATTGAAATATTTAAACATACAAAAAATTTCAATAGAGACACGGGTTACTGTCTACATCACACGTGGAAACCGATCTTAACACAGGTTCATGGTTCGGCGAGCACAAGTCGGGTATAAAAGCCCACCTGAATCTCTTCGAGCTCATTAAGTGTTCAGATCTCGTGGAGTAAGGATCCCTGAAGATACCTCGTGCAATCGAAGGCGAAACGTTGGATATTAATTCCAATTTGACACGGTCTAATCCCAAGAACCATGATTTCTTAATTGACCAAAGCCGTGAAAGCTTACGTTCTATGTTAAAATAGTGTGCTTTAGAAATTACAAATAATAGAGCTATAATCATACACATTTTAGTTTGATTTTCAATAAACTATATATACTAAACATAATTTATTTCCATCTACGAAAAAAAATATATAAACCCAAAAAATACCTCTCCGTTATTAGAGCTTAACTAATAATGAAACCTACCATCTAATTACCGGCCATAAATCGAGATATGACGATAATCGAACAAAAAGGCACCACTGAACTTTAGTTAAAATGACTCTGATCCTAAGTGACGTTAATTACACGCTTGGCAAGCATTTTATTACATCGGTGGAAGCTATTGGCTAATAGCATAATCAGGTCTTTGAAGTTGGTCAGTCGACCTCTTAAAAAAAAAAAAAGAAAAACTACTTCGTACATGCTGATAATGTTAAAGCTAAACTACATTGGGTTGGCATATAATGGAATGGACAACTCTAGAATACTAACAGGATTAAAATTTTTTATGATGTTGGAAGTATGGGTCGGGTATCGGAGTGGGCATGTGAAAAAACGAGATTGTTTTTTACGTTTTAAGACCTCTTCCATTTTTCATATTTTCAATACGGCCAATAAATTGCGGAAAAGTAAATAGACCCATTTTTTTTTAAATATAC
Source organism: Kuschelorhynchus macadamiae (assembly GCA_030620095.1). Taxonomy (NCBI): domain Eukaryota; kingdom Metazoa; phylum Arthropoda; class Insecta; order Coleoptera; family Curculionidae; genus Kuschelorhynchus; species Kuschelorhynchus macadamiae. The sequence goes on along the minus strand of JAUTXW010003855.1, from coordinate 36,699 downwards.
TTGCTGATTTTAAATATTTAAAAATAAATTGATACCGCTGATAGTTAGCAAAATGATTTAAGAACATACATTTGCTAGAATCCTGCTATAATTTTCAACAAAATAGTAAAAAATATGAAAACGTGTTGTGAAAAATTACCCCCCCCCCTTTATTGTAAGCAACTTATTTTGACACTGCTTTGACAGACGTAAGTGAAAGTTACTCAACAAGGTATTGGTTGCCCTTAATGACAGGATGTAAGTCAACTTACATCCCTAGGGAAATAATAATCTAAAATTATTATAAGTAGCTTTAATTTTTGATTTCATCAACATATTACAAAAATCCTGACAAAAATCCAGTGATATTAATTGAATTGAATATTAATGGTACAATTATTACAATTATTCACATTATTAACACAATTTGGAAACACGTTTTCTCGTTTCTTCTCGATGTGTATTACATGTTCTGACTCCATAGATCTTTCATGTCTAACCAACGTTTCTGCCACTGTTTATAATTATTCCAATCTTCAGCTAACCTTGTTCATTTAAATTTTCGCAGAGCATTATATCTTTTGTTTTATAAATAATAAGGTAGACTTTGGTTGCGTTATTAGAAATTCACGCACTGAATACAGCTTGTCACGTTGGAATGCGTAACTTTGAAATGTCACTATAATGTTGCAAATGGGACACTTTTCAGAGACAATTAAATTGAGATGCGCAAGTCACTGCAAATAAATCATCCGAGAGAGATAGCTACTTCGCGTTCTCACTCTATCTCCACTGCAAGTGAATGCAGATAGCGCTGTAGATTAACGGTAAAATATAATAAAGTCTGTATTTTTTTAAATCCCTGACATGCGTCGAAATTGGAAGTTAAGGGTTGGCAATGTCATCTGACCTACTTGCAAATTGAAGTGGAAAACCTGCTGAGAGCCAAGGACCAAGATACAGTAAATTATACAAGATGAATAGAGGTAGATATATCGGATACATTTTTCAGCTTCCATGCTCGTCTTAAGTTGATTGTCTCTGCACCTGTTTAAGATAGGAAGAGTGGTGTCACGCCTTTACACGAAACAGGAAATTTGTAATTGAAGCTGTTCCAAACAAATAATAATTCGAAAAAAATATCTTATAAATGCAAATAAGGTAATAAATGCTAAAATTAATTAATACTTAAAAATAACTCCTTAATATTTTCTAGACTACACTCTCCTCATTAATTCTACGAATCATTAATAAGGTTAACAGTAACTTTCTCCTAATTTTACTATTTTTCTTGTCAGTTGAGTAATAAAAAATATTTCGAATATTATTAATACGGAACAAATTTCTATGAAATATTTGATTTTACCGAGTACTCTGCATTGCTTGACTAGTTACTATTATCATCAGTACTTGAAAGGCTTAATTAATTATAGCTTAATCTAGAAGTCTTACTTTACCACAGGTTTTAGTTTAAATTACTAATATAATATATTCTCTAACAAGGGCGGAAAGTAGTACTTTTCCTAGGTCATGTGGGGGCTTGAGTAGGTCTTCTAAAACTGAATCCTATACTAGCAACAAATTAGGAATCTGTTCATTTCGTTACATTAAAATAAGTCCACATAAGTTTTTTAATTAAAATTGGTCTATTTTTAAACACTATCTCCTTCTGAAATCCCCATAGAAAGAAATCCAATGGTGTAAGGTCCGGAGACATTGGTGGCCATTCAATGGGATCCCGTCGACCTATCCACAGATTTCGAAAAACTTCGTCCAAGTACCTTCGAACATTTATACCATGTACATGGTGTCCAATTTTGATTGTAAACGCAAGGTATCTCCGTTATTTGCAAATATTTAGGGTTGAGGTTTTCGCGACACCGTGCCACTTTTTTGTCAAACTCAAGCTGCCGTAATCAGATTTTCCATTGCCCGCCTCGTTTCGGAGATACAGGGCCAAATTGAAAAAGTTGCATTTTGGGACACCCCTCGTATCTCGGTTATCTTTTAACGTATCGAAAAGGTAAAAACTGGCTCTTATAGAGTTTTTTACGTAGAATCCAGTGGCGTAGACAGATTTTTACTCGGGGCCGTCGTTTTTGATACATGACCCAAAGTCACTTTTTTTTTCAAATGGCACACCCTGTATATTTTACGGAGTCCTATTCGTCTTATTATGAGCTTTTCAAAAATATAAGGTTATCTATAATTATTCTAAAAAATACGGCTGCAATTTAGGTTTGTAATAATATCTATCTATATTTTTCATAGTAAGCCATGGACTCATTGTCAATTTTGTCGCTGCTTTGTCATAAAGTAAATGAAGTTTTGATGTTAATACTAATAGACGTGTTAAATTAGTCGCTCTGATTATTACTTTTTAACAAATGGTTGCAAATTAATTTTTGAAAACTTTGAGCAATATGATATGCTGACCCGTTTCATAGAGAGTCATGAAAATATAAACACTCCTTCTGAGCTTTATTTCATCAGGTAATGTTTTATTTTCATAATTATTATTGCAATCTTTTTTAAAACTTAAACTTTTATTATATAGATATCCGGAAAGCAGGCAACCAAATAAATTAATATTCTATAGGCTGAAATCGAATTTAATAAATTTTGGCTCTTTCAAAAAGCCCAGATCAAAGAAATATAACAAAGAGAATCGTGAGGTTGATGAAATTAACGTCTTAGCAAGTGTAAATGTAACGCCTGTAACGTCCTGTGGAAAAATAGAGAATGAAGTGGGTGTAATCAAGTCTCGGGTTCAAACGATTTTAAAGAAACATAAGTATAAACCTTATAAAGTCAGAGATGTGTAAAATCTACATCCTGGAGATGCAGAACGACGTGTTGATTTTTGCCAGTGGTATTTACAAAAAATTAATACTAACCAAAATTTTGGAAGGGCGGTTATATGGTCCGACGAATCGTATATAAGTAGTGCTGGAATATTTAATAGGCACAATACGAGACACTGGTCACCTGAAAATCAACATTTGATATTTCCACGCGAGCAACAAGGAAGATTTAGCTTTAATGTCGCTTGTTTCGTACTAGGAACCAAAATAAAATTTTATATTTTTGAAGGACGTCTCACTGCTAATAGCTACCTTGAAATATTGCAAAATATATTGCCAGAAATCATAGAAGATGTCCCTTTAGCACATGTGAATCAAATATATTTCCAACAAGACGGAGCTCCAGCACATAACTCCCAAATTGTGAGGCGGTATTTAGAAGAGAACTTCCCCGAATGCTGGATTGGAACGCACGGACCTGTCCGATGGCCTCCTAGGTCGCCTGACCTGTCCATATTGGACTTCTTTTTATAGAGTCACCTAAAAAATTTAATTTTTCGTACCCGACATAACACAGTTCAAGACCTGCGTAACACCACTGAGCAGGCATTTTTGCAAATACAAGCACGCAATGTAGTCATTTCAAATGCACTGGGTAAAATTGCAAGAGTGTGTGAGAGATATCTAAGAGAAAACGGAAATCAGTTTCAGCAGTTCTTTTGAACATGGCTAATTACGAAACATAGATATACTTAATATATTCTTAAAAACTTAAACTGCAGCCTTATTTTTTAAATAAATATAGATAACTATATGTTTTTGAAAAGCTCATAATAAGACGAATAGGACTACGTAAAAATATACAGGGTGTCCCATTTAAAAAAAACGTAATTTTGGGTAATGTATCAAAAACGACGGCCCCGAGTAAAAATCTGTCCACGCCACTGGATTCTACGTAAAAAATTCTATAAGAGCCAGTTTTTACTTTTTCGATACGTTAAACGATAACCGAGATACGAGGGGTGTCCCAAAATGCAACTTTTTCAATTTGGCCCTGTATCTCCGAAACGAGGCGGGCTATGGAAAATCTGATTACGGCAGCTTGAGTTTGACAAAAAAGTGGCACGGTGTCGCGAAAACCTCAACCCTAAATATTTGCAAATAACGGAGATACCTTGCATTTACAACCAAAATTGGACACCCTGTACATTGCGAGGTATAGTGCAATAAGAACCAAGTTTCTATATACCATCCTCAACAACATTAAAACATTACAGAAGGCTTAACGGGAGCCAATTACGTTTAATTTGTGCCACGTCCTTTGTGAAATATCCTATTCACGGTTTACTTGATTTGGTTTGAATTCAATCTTACTATTTTTATAATGCATTATGGATATCTTGAGAAATAATTTTTTAGATTTAAATTTAGAAAGAAAAATCCTACATTTTGCCATTCAATGTCACATGCATCGATTATTTTCACGTAAGAATGATTGAGGAATTCATTTTTCAAATTGTAGTACAAGGTCGTACAAAAATGTTATGAGGCTTTGAAAGTGAGAAAAGACATGTAGGTGGCGACTCCTACAAGTAATTAACCTAATTAAGATCAAATTTCTAATGTACCAATTTTCATCCAGAAATCGAAATTATTTAGGAAAATATGCAGAAAAATCAAAATAAAAATTAAACTTGACACCCTGATCTCTGAACGAAGCATTTTAGACCACATGTTTGTATTAACATTTTACCTTAGAAATACTTGAGGAATCACCCTGTGACATATCAGACACTTATTCAGAAACATCCTGTATAATCAGGTTGTGTGCTCCTCTAAATTTGGAAATAGACTATCCTTTGGCAATCACTATTTTTTAGAGTCGTAGAAAAATTATAATCTAAAACACGTTAGGAACAGCGTACGTAATTAGTGAGTCGTGAACCAACCTCCTTCGGCTCGGGTGACAAACATCAAAATGATTAAAATATCATGTACTTTAGTCCAGTAGTTTTAGAGATTAATTGATTTAAAGCTTTATATATTAAACATTAGTGGAGATCAATTAAAGCAAGAAATTTGCCAGCAAGTGGTGTAAAAATAACTAATGAGGATACTGATGGTATTATTTAATGCATTTTTAACTCTTGCGTCACTTACGCAAGCATACGTTCTTTAATTTTAGGGTTTTAAAAACTTGAGTCTAAAAAACAATAATAATAAATAACAAGAATGTACTTACGCGTCACCCAAGTAAAGGTTGAAAATGGCTCCATTCACTCTTCATGCAGTAATAGGCTAAAAACGTTGCTGCACATTCTGCAATATTTAAGGAGTAATTTGAAGGAACTTATTTACAATGCTTTGTTGTCAACATTGGAATGAAGTCAGTTGAGTCGTACAGATTTTGCTTTTTAAATGACCCCATAGAAAGAAATCCAGAGGTTATAAATCGGGCGATATTGTGGGCTATTCGATAGAACCTCTTCTTCCAATCCATCGACCTGGAAACGTCTGATCTAAATATTCTCAAACAAATCCAATATCCTCAACGTATCGCCGATCAATCTGATTTTTAATTATTGTTGTTAACACTAGCTCTATGGCGTCTTGTAATAATTGTAAATACATTTCACCTATCAAATTTCCAGGCAAGAAAAGTGGGCCAACTATATGATCGCCAAAAATACCAGCACAAACATTTACTTTTTGTGGCTGTTGAATGTGTACCTCATGATAAATTCTGGGATTAGAATCGGACCAATATTGGCAGTTATGACGATTTACCATATCGTTTAAGAAAAAAGACATTCATCAGAGACTGTCTTAACACTGGAACCTGTGGTGGAAGATAGATCAAAATACAAGAGTTCTAACCACACTACACCACAACTTGTTACGTTCTGGACGCGCGTTTCGCTAACCAAGTTAGCATCATCAGCAGATGATATAAACTTCATTCATTCATCAGTTTATTCATCATCATCATCATTCATCAGTTTATATCATCTGCTGATGATGCTAACTTGGTTAGCGAAACGCGCGTCCAGAACGTAACAAGTTGTGGTTTAGTGTGGTTAGAACTCTTGTATTTTGATTCATCAGAGAAACAAGTGTTGAATAGAAGGTTTTCATCGTTTATAATTCGTTCACTCATAACTTCACAATATTGTAATCGGCGATCAAAATCGTCCGATTAAGTTCTTGCACAAGGTGTATTTTGTACGGATGGAAACTATGGGCTTTAAGAATCCTTTGGATACTACATCGACTAACACCAGACACAATTTCCAATTGGCGGGTACTTAACGTAGGATTTAGATAAACTTGCCTTAAAACCATCGCTTGCGTTCCTTCGTTCCTTATGGGATTTTATTGTTGCGTTTTTTATTGGCCACTGATCCAGTTTTCCGAAATTTAGCCACAAGTTCCAGAACATATTTTCGATGCATGTTGCAGTTCTCATGTCGCTCATAAAATATTTGTGATATTCTAATTATTTTCGATAAATATTTCGATTATTTCAATCCTTTCTGCCGTGTTGTGTTCCATGGTTAATTTAAAATGCGTTAGAAGGTAAAGTGCGGGACACGAAAGAAAACCGGGCAGAGTCAATCGGTTTAGGAAGGTCGGCCAAGAAATCTCTTTAAACCAGTGGTGTCCCGTCGTTCTTTAAATAATATGGCACTACTTTTTGACTATACGCAGTTCAGATAATTAAAAAATGCAACTATGCTTAATAAACCTTATTCGTCTGTTTTCTTTCGTGTACCGCACTTCTATATCTCTTTTGTGTTGCAAAAACGGCAAACTTTCGAATTTTAAAATGATTTAATTTTTATTTTTCTTGATAGATTTACCTATAAATATATTTTTTCGTGAGTTCTGTCATTAACGGTTCCCGGGCTACTGCCTACGTCCATTATTATCGGACCACCCAGTATAGTGATACACGATTTACAAGTCCAGATTTTACAAAGGCAGTCAGCCAGTGAACGAGATTTATCAAAATTTTAATTTATGCAGTTCGACTTTGGGCTACTCGGGTATGCCAAAAGTGGCCGTCTGTCTCCGTTTGTCATATTACTTTATACAGGGGCCGTAATTGTGAAGTACTATACAGGGCGTTTCCTAATTGCGTGCTGATGTTAAAGGGAGTGTTTTTATGTCCTAAAAGTCTTAACTTTTAAGATACAGGATGGTAAAGTTTAAAAAGAAAACATTTTTTTTATCCCAATTCTGATGCTATTGTAGATAACTGCATGATATTTGATACACGACTTCTATGCATTAAGGAACATACGGATTTACCCAGGTTAATTATATATGCACGCCACTGGTAGAAATCTCAAAAATTGATTGTTAATAAAAAATGCCCTTTTATGCATAAAAGACGTGTATCAAATTTCACACAGTTAAATAGCATCAGAATTAGGATTTAAAAAAATGTTTTTTTAAAACCCTGTATCTTCAAAGTTAAGACTTTTAGGTTCATTTTTCTTAAAAAGGTCCAAGAATCACCCCCCTTTAACATTAGCACGCAATGAGGAAAGGCCCTGTATAGTACTTCACAATGACGCCCCCTGTACAAAGTAATATGACAGACGGAGACAAACGGTCACTTTTGGCATACCCGAATAGCCCAAAGTCGAACTGCGTAACTTAAAATTTTGATAAATCTTGTTCACTGGAATCAGTGCTGGCTCCCCTACTATAATTACATTGATGTGTTAATTTTGAAAAAATATGAGTTCTATAGTTTTTCAAACATTAATTGCAATATTAGATATTTTTTGACACCCGGTATTGAACAGAAAATTCATTATTTTGAAGCAGTTTATTGACAGCTACTTTATGAACAATTTTACAAAAAAAATGAAAATAAACTAAGCCATTTTTGAGGTTGACGGCTGTGATTCTAATGATTCGATTCCTTCTAAATCGTTGTCTTCCTCTGAAAATGATGAGGTTTCGTCGTCACTACTTGAAGATCCCAGTGTGATAACTAAATCATTAACCGTTTCAGTTTTGCCATCTACTTCCCAGTATTTATCTTCAATAGAACGTACAGGGTGTTCCAGCGAGGACTGAACAGGGACCTATTTTCGACCTTCCTTGTATTTTGGAAAAATTCAAAATAGCCAATCGATGTATTTTTTCTTGTAGAATCCAAAAATGTCATCGAAAAAATATTTGAACCAGAAACAAAAGAGTTACGCTATGCATCAGGTGTTTTTTAAATGGAATGTATCGTTTTTTATACGATTTTTGGAAAGAGTGATTTTTTTATGTCCGTTCTAATTAAAAGATTTGATTTTGCGATAGCTGTTTATATTACATTTTAATGTTTTACAAACTAAAATTTTAGCTTCACCTGTTTAAAATATACGATAGGTTGGTATAGGTGATCAAGGTAAAATGACGTTTGAATGCTTTGTCAATAAAAATTGACATTATTTTAATCATTGTCGAAGTCTTCACCTAAAAAATATATATTTGACTCTGATCGAAATGAAATACTCTTTGGACGAGAGACTACAGATTGTTATGCTATTTTACAAGTGCCAAGAAAATGCAAGAGAAGCAAGAAGAAGATTTATTGCAAATTTTCATAGAAATATATCCATCAATACAATTCTAAGGATAAAAAACCTATTTGAGGAAAATAAAACTTTACATGATAGACAAAGAAGAAGAAATCGAGACCAGGCCATTATAAATTATTTTCAAGTTAATCCAACCAAATCTATTTCGGATGCAGTTCGGGAAGTTCAGTACGGTGGCGGTGTAAGGCGCAGAAGAGTTACCCGAGGGACTGTTCACAGGACTCTGAAAATTCATAAATTTAGGCCTTTTCGTATCCTTCCACTTCAGCACCTAACACCGGCACAAAAAGGACTTCACTTTCAATTTGTTTCTCAAATGGTAATTCGGCAAGAAAACGAAGACCCTGATTTATTCAAAAATATTGTGTGGACCGACGAAGCTACTTTCACAACATCGGGAGTATTCAACAGACATAATAGTCACCACTGGGCCGTTGAAAATCAAAAAAAGTTCCAGACTATTAAATTTCAAGGGAGGAATTCTATTCATGTTTGGTGTGGGATAAAAAACAATAAAATTTTGGGACCAATATTTTTTAACGGGACTTTAAATGGGCACAGATATTATGAGTTTTAGAAAACGAAATTGAAAATTTTTTGGAAGACTTACCATTGGCAGAATATCAGAATTTAATTTTGCAACATGATGGGGCGCCTCCTCATGCCGTGCATGATGTGGTTCAATTTTTAAATCGGCGCCATAACGAATGGATAGGGCGAAATGGAACATATGCTTGGCCGCCCAATAGCCCCGACCTCTCAGTTTTGGATACATTTCTTTGGGGCCATTTGAAGAACGTCGTATACAGACAACGAAACGAAAATATTCAAGAGATCATGGGAAAAATTGTCGATGAAATAAACCGCCTTAACCAAGAAAATCATATTGTAACAGCAAGTTTAGAAAGGCTACAAAGGGGTTATCGATGTTGTTTCGAGAAAAACGGCGATCACATTGAAAACTTATGTTATTAGTAGTTTTATTTTATTATTTAATAATTATTTTTTATCCTTAGAATTGTATCGATGGATATATTTCTATGAAAATTTGCAATAAATCTTCTTCTGGCTTCTCTTGCATTTTCTTGGCACTTGTAAAATAGCATAACAATCTGTAGTCTCTCGTCCAAAGAGTATTTCATTTCGATCAGAGTCAAATATATATTTTTTAGGTGAAGACTTCGACAATAATTAAAATAATGTCAATTTTTATTGACAAAGCATTCAAACGTCATTTTACCTTGATCACCTATACCAACCTATCGTATATTTTAAACAGGTGAAGCTAAAATTTTAGTTTGTAAAACATTAAAATGTAATATAAACAGCTATCGCAAAATCAAATCTTTTAATCAGAACGGACATAAAAAAAATCACTCTTTCCAAAAATCTTATAAAAAACGATACATTCCATTTAAAAACATCTGATGCATAGCGTAACTCTTTTGTTTCTGGTTCAAATATTTTTTCGATGACATTTTTGGATTCGACAAGAAAAAATACATCTATTGGCTATTTTGAATTTTTCCAAAATACAAGGAAAGTCGAAAATAGGTCCCTGTTCAGTCCTCGCTGGAACACCCTGTACATGTTTAACATACGATTTCCAATTTTCAGCCGATATTGAGTCAGTCGCTTCTAATGTTATTTTATTAAATCTTTAATTGAAATTTCACCGGTGTGTGTGGTGCGCTCTTGAATATATTTTTTACTCCTGCCCGTGCAAGTTCAATAGGGTTGAGATCGCACATGTATGGAGGCAGCCTTAGAGGTGTATGACCGAGGTTACGTAAAAGATCCTCAATTTTATACTTTTTTTCTCTAGGCTTGTTGGCTGATATTACTTCATATAATTGATATTTTCTCCATGTTGGATCACATACAAGATTGTTCGATTTAAGCCACGATATCATATGAGCTTTTGTAGAGTATTTAGTTGGCACTTTATCTTCTACGTGAGAATGATAAGACGCATTATCCATTACCACGAATGATTTGGAGGAACGTTAGGTAGAAGCTTCTCGAGCAACCACTTTTCAAATTTATCTCTATTCATCTGTCCATGGTAGTTCCCAGTTGTTAGTCCCGAGCGAAAAACTAAAGCAGCACGCGGAACAAATCCGGCTTCTGAACCAGCATGAACTATAATAAAGCGACCACTAGAGCGGATTCCCTAAACAACACCTGTCACACTTTCACTTTGCCAGCATTTGTTCACTGTCATATCATTATCTACCCAGGATTTGTCTAGATATACAATATTGCGTCCTTCTTGCCTATATTGCCTTACAGTTGATAGATATCTCACCCGTCAATGAAAAATATTTGGTCTCTCAATGAGCAATTTTCGTTTATTTAATTTATTTTTTATTTATATTTAAACAAAACCATTTGATCGTAAAAGCCGATTTAAGTTTTTATACCCGTACGGAAAATCTATTTTGTTCTTTACAGCATGAAGTAGGGGTTTGCAGGTCGAAACCTTCTTCAAGTTTATATAAAAATCCTCTGTTGTTCGTCGAATTACTTAAATTGTATGATAATCGGGGTCTTTTTTACTAGGAGATTTTAAAAGTGAAGTAGAACATGAGCGATCATTATGTTCTCTTTGAATTTTTCTTACACTACTTTCCAAAACACCAGTGTAAAATACAGCGCGTTCTGTTCGATTTTGAATTGGAATAGTCAAACTATTATTTTCAGCTTCTCTAGTACAGGCCTCTATAACGCTCGCAATAACTTCACGTGCACCGCTTCGAATTGTTTTTCCTCTTTTGCTCGCCATCGTTACTTCGAAATAATAATTCAAATTCAACGCAACGCATTTATATAGAAATGAAAACAAATGCTCGAAATGTATAGGGGCCACTGGAAATAGCTAGAATCTAGAAGCGGCAAGTGCATGGAGACTCTAGGCACATCCCAATTACAAGTTGACCAGTGAGAAATTTACTAAATCCTCGATTAATTTTCCGTACCGCTTAGCTGGCGCACTTTATAGGTGAAGCGACAAACTATTACAACAAATAAAATAACATAAAATTTATTTGCTTACACAAATTTCACTTTTCGGCTAGCTTAAGACTATGAACCTTTATTTTAAGGACCGCCCGGTTTTCTTTCGTGCCTCGCACTCTATTTTAGCAACAAGGTTTGGTCGTATTAATCGCGAACTATGTATTAAATTCTTATTTAAAATCAGTAAGAGGTATCCCTTCTCTTTTTTGTTTTCAAAAAAGAATTTAACACAATAGCAACTTTGCCACAACAACGCTCAAATCGCTATTTTCAACAGTAAAAAAAAACTAGTTTGTTTATTCATAAGTTACGTATTAACAAAAATGCGTTGAAGATGTCTCACAGATAATCAAACCAATCCAGTTTTATATATTCTTAGCCTTTACATTGGGCTTCCTTAGATAGTAGTAAGATATAAAAAAATTAACAAAATTATGCATTTTTATCTCTTACTACTATCTAAGGAAGCCAAATGTAAAGGCTAAGAATATATAAAACTGGATTGGTTTGATTATCTGTGAGACATCTTCAACGCATTTTTGTTAATACGTAACTTATGAATAAACAAACTAGTTTTTTTTACTGTTGAAAATAGCGATTTGAGCGTTGTTGTGGCAAAGTTACTATTGTGTTAAATTCTTTTTTGAAAAAAAAAAAAGAAGGAATACCTCTTTCTGATTTTGACACTTGCTGGCAAATTTCATGCTTTAGTTGATATCCACGAAACTGATGTATTGAAGTCGACTTTAAGTTTTAAATCAATAAATCTCTTAAACTACTGAACTAAAGTAGAATGAATTTTATTATCATTTTGAACGGAATCCAAAGACCTTTAAAATGAGGTTTTACTCGACCTCCTTTTCATTTAAGATTTTAGGGGTGGTGCCACCCCCTCCTAGGGGGCTGCGGGTATAAACCTGATTTTAGGATAAAATCGAAGGGTCCGAGAGCTTTTCAAAAAAAAAATAATGAGATGCCCGTAAATGAGTTTGTTTCGTTATCGATGCGCCACTTTGTATTTTGTAAAAATTAATTTAAGTCTCTCCTATGGGTAAACATTCATAACATTTAAAAACTTTATATACCTACAACGGAAGCGATTTTAGATCTTCTTAACCTAGAAATAGACTCATATATATGTTTTATTGTATTTAAGTCTCAAAAAAAATTCCCTTCGACGGCCGTCAACATTATTAAAGATTCCCTTTTAAAAAATGAGGCACAAACGAGGCTTGATTGTCTTCTTAAAAAGTTGTAAGAGCCCCTCCTCCTCGGGCCCGTTCAACCCCCCGTTATAATTAACGGCTGGCGGATTTAAGTGAAGCCGACTGCCTGAAAATATCTCATTAACCCCGGGCTATTGCATCTTAAGCGGTGGTGGACAATCCGCGCCAACGAGCGATGCGATTTCGTCAAATTGAAAGCAACAGTTTTCACTTTTCAACCGACCTCAAAAAAGTAGAAGATTATTAACTGTAACTTTTGTATGTACAGGGTGTCCAATTTTGGTTGTAACTGCAAGGTATCTCCGTTATTTGCGATTATTTAGGGTTGAGGTTTTCGCGACACCGTGCCACTTTTTTGTCAAACACAAGCTGCCGTAATCAGATTTTCCATAGCCCTCCTCGTTTTGGAGATACAGGGCCAAATTGAAAAAGTTGCATTTTGGGACACCCCTCGTATCTCGGTTATCTTTTAACGTATCGAAAAGGTAAAAACTGGCTCTTATAGAGTTTTTTACGTAGAATCCAGTGGACAGATTTTTACTCGGGGCCGTTGTTTTTGATACATGACCCAAAGTCACGTTTTTTTAAATGGGACACCCCCAAGCCATGGACTGATTGTCAAAAATGGCTTTGTCATAAAGTAAATGAAGTTTGGATGTTAATACTAATAGACGTGTTAAATTAGTCGCTCTGATTATTGCTTTTTAACAAATGGCTGCAAATCAATTATTTGAAAACTTTGAGCAATATGATATGCTGCCCTGTTTAGGTAATGTTTTATTTTCATAATTATTATTGCAATCTTTTTTAAAACTTAAACTTTTATTATATAGATATCCGGAAGGGAGGCAGCCAGATAAATTAATATTCTATAGGCTGAAATCGAATTTAATACATTTTGGCTCTTTCAAAAAGCCTAGATCAAAGAAATATAACAAAGAGAATCGTGAGGCTGATGAAATTAACGTCTTAGCAAGTGTAAATGTAACGCCTGTAACGTCCTGTAGAAAAATAGAGAATGAAGTGGGTGTAATCAAGTCTCGTGTTCAAACGATTTTAAAGAAACATAAGTATAAACCTTATAAAGTCAGAGTTGTGCAAAATCTACATCCTGGAGATGCAGAACGACGTATTGATTTTTGCCAAAGGTATTTACAAAAAATTACTACTAACCAAAATTTTGGAAGGGCGGTTATATGGTCCGACGAATCGTATATAAGTAGTGCTGGAATATTTAATAGGCACAATACGAGACACTGGTCACCTGAAAATCAACATTTGATATTTCCACGCGAGCAACAAGGAAAATTTAAAACCAAAATAAAATTTCATATTTTTGAAGGAGGTCTCACTGCTAATCCCTACCTTGAAATGTTGTAAAATATATTGCCAGAAATCATAGAAGATGTCCCTTTAGCACGAGTGAATCAAATATATTTCCAACAAGACGGAGCTCCAGCACATAACTCCCAAATTGTGAGGCGGTATTTAGAAGAGAATTTTCCCGAACGCTGGATTGGAACGCACGGACCTGTCCGATGGCCTCCTAGTTCGCCTGACCTGTCCATATTGGACTTCTTTTTATGAGGTCACCTAAAAATTTAATTTTTCGTACCCGACATAACACAGTTCAAGACCTGCGTAACACCACTGAGCAGGCATTTTTGCAAATACAAGCACGCAATGTAGTCATTTCAAATACACTGGGTAAAATTGCAAGAGTGTGTGAGAGATGTCTAAGAGAAAATAGAAATCATCAGTTTGAGCAGTTCTTTTGAACATGGCTAATTACGAAAAATAGATATACTTAATATATTCTTAAAAGCTTAAACTGTAGCCTTATTTTTAAAATAAGTATAGATAACTATATATTTTTGAAAAGCTCATAATAAGACGAATAGGACTCCGTAAAAATATACAGGGTGTCCCATTTAAAAAAACGTGACTTTGGGTCATGTATCAAAAACGACGGTCCCGAGTAAAAATCTGTCCAAGCCACTGGATTCTACGTAAAAAACTCTATTATAAGAGCCAGGTTTTACCTTTTCGATACGTTAAAAGATAACCGAGATACGAGGGGTGTCCCAAAATGCAACTAAATATTTGCAAATAACGGAGATACCTTGCATTTACAACCAAAATTGGACACCCTGTACATACAGGGTTTTTCCTTATAATTTGCCACTCCTTTAAATCTTTTATTTCAAAAGATACAAAAAAGTGGTTAAGACAAAAGTTGTAGAATTTCATCTGAAGAATTACATAGCGCTTAAATCAAAAACAAATGACTATCGTAAAATATAGAAATCACCATGAACTTTGTTATTTTTAATGGAACACCCTGTATATTTTTAAATTTTTAGATGCTCATTGTCATTTTCTTCTTTTGAGGTGCTTGACTTGCTTTATCGGATCTAGATAGCCGTGAGTAGCCGTGAGTGGCCGTGAGTGCAATTCGGCCATTATGATTCGTGAATCACTCTAGCCACTCACTAAACTGAATTTGCTAATACATAGGTACGTAATTTATGCACGTTCATAGGAAAACTCAGTCGCGTGCGGAAAAGTATTACTGTCCCCACTAGTTAGGTAAATAACTATATTATTCAAAATACTAAATAACCTTTACAAAAATCTTGTAAAATGTAATAACATTAAAAAATTTCGCTTCAAACATTTTAAGCATCACAAATTCCGAGTTAAATATGATGTGCGTGCTTATTGGTGCAGTCAATCTATCGCCATCATATTCCACCTTGTATACCTTTCTTCTCCTCATTGTTCGCATGTTATCGAGTCGCAAGTGCCTTTCGGCAGCGGCCATGTTCGACCCACTAAACACAAAAACCCCTCTGGATACAAGGAGCTATCACAAACTAGATTTATTGGTGCGGCAGGCAGGCAGGCAGGCCGCGCTCTTTTATGTTTTTGATTCCCATTAAATTACCCATTGCCCACAGATGTCATTGGAAACATTTCGTAAATTATGGAGGTCGGTAGCGGAAGAGTCAATGATCGATTTGTGAATTTTACTTATGTTGTCTTTTAAGATCTCTCACACATATTTTTTGCAAATAATCTGTTGCCACTCATAATAAGTAGATCACAAGTTTTTTTTAAGGTAACTTTGAAGTAATACACTCAGAAGCTGTCCGATGACCTTGAAGCGCTTCGAGCGATGCGTTATGAATAACAGTCGGCTTTGAGGGGTCATCAATTAAATTTAATAATGAGTTAAGCGTCTTCGCAAAATAATGATGTCCATTTATGTTTTGGAAATCTAGGTAGTAGTAGTAGTAGTAGTAGTAGTAGTAGTAGTTAGGGGGAGGTCTAGAGACCTGACTGGTAGGCCTATAAGGCCCTTTCAGGCTACCCCAGCTCCTCCCTTAACCACCACCCGCCACCAGGTGTACATCCTTGAATCTGCCTGTCCTTACTATGTAAGTCTGCATATCCTTCCATGCAAGATCCTTAACTTCGTCCCTGTGCAAGACCATAATGCCGAAAATATCTCGTCGCAGTCCCGCTCGCGCTTCACATCTGCACAGGAAGTAAAGCGGAGTATCCTCCTCTTCCTGACACTCCGTGCAGATAGAATCTTCTTCAATGCCTAACATAAAGAGGTGTCTTCTCAATCGACAGTGCCCCGTTACTATTCCTACGATGGAATTTAGAGCTTTCCTGTCTCAGGCTAGTAATCACTCTGTTCGGCCCTTATCGGGCTTCACAATGAAGTCTTTAGCTTGCCTTCCGACCCCGGACTGGTCCCATTCACGTTGAAGTTCATGTTGTGCCCATTCGTCGAGTGCTGCCCTTATCTGCTGCCTAGTGATGCCTAAAGCTGGTTCTGGTCCTACATACGGGCTGGTGGCGCCGAGTCTTGCAAACTCATCTGCCCTCTCGTTGCTCTCAATCCCACAGTGCCCTGGCACCCAAATCAACTTCACTCTTTTACGTCGCGCCAACTGCTCTAGCCTGTCACCGCATTGCTGAACCAAAACTGATCCCGCCATTGGTGAGTCGAGCGCCTTAAGTGCTGCTTGACTATCTGAGCATATGACAATCTCTCCCTCTGCCCCCTCTATGACTTCCTTCATCGTTATTGCCATTAGAATGGCATATACCTCAGCCTGAAATACCGTTGAAAACTTCCCCAGAGGGAAGCTGGACTCGGTTTGTGTAGCCTCAATATAAACTCCAGTACCAGAGGATTGCAACTGTGTCATACGTGAACCATCCGTATAGCAAACAATTGCCTCTCTGGAGAACTCCAGCCTGTTTCTCTCCCAGTCCTCTCTTTCGGGGTTTGATATACTATAACCCTTATGCCATCTTAGTCTGCCTGAGGGTCGTGCTACTCTCTAGGTAGATAAAGGGATCTCTCTTTCCACAATGTGGGAAATCCTTGCATGACCAACAACCTCACCTTTGGTATGCCAAGCTCCTGCGTCTCTCATTCGCAAGTGCGCTGCCATAGCCTCTTTCTTAATGAAAGTCGACAATGATGGCAGCCCTAGCAAGACATCCAATGCTGCTGACGTGGTCGTCCTCATTGCTCCAGTTATCGCTAGGCTAGCCAGTCTCTGGACTTTTGCAAGATTGGAACGAATGGTTTTCCTCTCCACCGAGGGTATTGATGTTTTAGATAAATAATTATACTTTTGTGGTTTGCAACAAAAACAACTTTATTAAAATAACTATCACAAGATAGAAAAATGAAATGCCTATTCTAACGAATTTGCCAATGAACTGACTGAAGAAAAATATCCTTATACAATATAGGTGCCGTTGGGTCGAGTCTAATCTAAATATAAACAAGATAGCATAAACACAACCTCGACTTAGATAGTAATTTAATATCTTCAATACTCTCCCTAAAACTTAACACTAATAAAAACAAATAAAATTTTTAAAAACGTAATTAGTTATTATGTTTTACAATATTTATTCATAATCAACTAACCCTAATTTATTTTTAAAAAACTCAAATTTAGGTTTAGACAATGCTTTTGTCATTATATCACTGATTTGCATATCAGTGCTTACATATAAAATATTAATTTCACCTTTTGAGTACAAATCACGAATAAAATGATACTTAATATCTATATGCTTTGTCCGCTGATGAAATTCTGGATTTTTAACTAATTTAATAGCACTCACATTGTCCATGAATAAAACAACTTTGTCATTGTTTTTAAACGCACCCAATTCACAAAAAAGTCTTTTTAGCCATATAGCTTCTTTTGCAGCACTCGCGGCACTTATATATTCGGCCTCAGTAGTGGATTGTGCCACACATTGTTGTTTCTTGCTCTGCCAGGAAACTGCTGCCCCACCATACATGGAAACCAACCCTGAAGTCGATTTTCTAGACTGAAAATCACCAGCGTAGTCAGCGTCACTGTAGATTTTTAAATTCTCTGAATTTCCATACAATAAACCATTTTTAGTGGTTCCTTTTAAGTAGCGCATTATTCTTTTTAACAATTTATAATGTGCCTCCGTAGGATTTTCCAGAGCTCTTGAAGCAATATTTACTGCAAATGCAATATCTGGTCTAGTTCCAACTTGTAGATACATTAAGTTGCCAACTATTGCACGGTACGGAACAGCTGCATCCAAACTGGGCGAATTTTCAATTTGCCATCCTACTTCGATTGGCGTTGACACTGGCTTAGCCTCAGACATTCCAAATTTTCTCAGTATTTTATCAATGTAAACACTTTGATGCAGTAATATGTTTCCATTTTCGCTTTTGCAAATTTGAATGCCGAGAAAACTTGTGACGTTATAAGTAATTTTGGCTTCAAAATTATTTGATAACTCACTAATAAATTGCAAAGCCTCTTTTTCATCAGATGATGCCACTAAACCATCGTCTACAAATAGTAAAACAATAAGTTTACTTTTACTGTCACATTTTATTAATAAACATGGATCTGTATTGCTCTCCATTAATCCACATTTTAGCAAAAAGTCCTTAAATGCCTTATTCCAGCATCTCGGTGCCTGCTTTAAACCATACAAACTTTTAATTAACTTGCAAACTCGTGGTGTTCCATCTTCAAAGCCTTGTGGTTGTTTCATGTAGATTTCCTCGTCTAGAGAACCATAGAGAAATGCGGTTTTTATATCAAACTGATATAAATTTAGTTTTTCACAAGCTGCAATACTTATCACTGATCGTATTGTTTCAAATCGAACAACAGGACTAAATGTTTCTTGGTATTCGATACCTTTTTCTTGTGAATAACCTTTTACAACTAAACGGGCTTTATATCTTTCAGTTGTCCCATTCTCTGTTTGTTTTAATCGGTAGACCCAACGATTGTCAATTGCCTTTTGATCTTGGGGTTTATCCACTAAAATCCATGTTCCATTTTTATACAAGGATTCCATTTCTTCTTTCATAGCACTTAACCACATGTCAGACTCGTCTGACTGCATTGCTTCATGGAAATTTAAAGGTTCACTTTCAGCCATCCATGCCACTGGGACACCAAAGAAGTCCGTTTTCTGAAGTTTATTTCTGTCACGGAGCACACGCGAACTACCTTGTTCTTGTTGCTGTTCTTCTTCTTCCGAATTTTCTTCTGGTGTTTCGGCTTCTTTTTGAACATTAGGCACTTCTTCTGGTTCTGAGCTACTCTCTAATTCAGTTGTGGTATGTATCAGCTTCTCTTCCTTAAAAATGACGTCATGACTTAGCACTACGTCTTGTTTTTCTGGAATCCACACACGATATCCATCAACCTTGTCAAGATATCCCACAAATATACCTTTGACAGCTTTTTTATCGAGTTTTCGACGTTTTTCTTTGGGTATATGTACGAAACACTCTGTTCCAAACACCTTAAGATTGTCAATCCTAGGTTTCTTGTCATACCAAAGCTCATAGGGAGTTTTACCTTTACAACTTGTTGGTCCCGTTCTATTTAACACAAATGCAGCGGTGTTTACAGCTTCTGCCCATAAAAACTGAGGAATGTGTGATTTGCCGTATAACATGGAACGCGCAGCTTCCATTAAAATACGATTTTCTCGTTCCGCACTGCCATTTTGTTCAGGTGTATACGGGGTGGTAATAGTATGTTTAATACCCCTTTTACTAAGAAATGACGTGACATCCTTGTTTACATATTCTTTTCCACCATCTGTACGTAACTCAACAATGTCTGTCCCAAAACGCGTTTTCACTTCGTTGCAAAAATTTTCTAGCTTGTCCTTAACTTCAGATTTTTCACGCAAAAAATACACTTGTCGATAAGCACTAAAGTCATCTTTGAATACAACGAAAAAACGTTTTTGTCCAGGCGAATTTACTTGCATCGGCCCGCACACATCCGAATGAATTATTTCGCGTGGTTTTTGTGCAATATCTTCCCGTTTTTTGAAAGTTTTTCTGTGTTGTTTACCATAAACACACGCGTCACAAAATTCATTGTCCACGGTCAAGTCAATGTTTATATCTTTAAGAAAATATTGCACATGACGCTTATTTTGATGACATAAGCGCTCATGCCAAAGCTGAAGCGTATCACTCACACTTGCCGCCAAACACGTATCTTTCGGCAAGATCACACGCAAAATTATTCGATACAAATTACCGATTTCGGTTCCGAGAGCTACGACGTTATCGTTTCTTTTAAAAACACAACGCGAACCGTTTTCAGTCAGCATGAAATCAATACCTTTTTGCGCGGCTACTCTTACTGAAAATAGGTTTTTCGACATACAAGGTGTATACAAAACATCAAACATAGTTGCAGGGAGCCATTTTCCATTTACATAGGTTTCAGTCTCGATATCGCCATGTCCTAGGGCTGCCACTTTGTCACCATTTCCAACGTAAACGTATAAAGGTTTTTCAAATTTTTCGTATTTTAAAAACCACTCTATTTTGTTAGTCATGTGATGCGAAGCACCAGAGTCAATAAGCCAATAATCACTATCTGAACCTACTTTGATATCACCAATAAATGCTTCCTTTTTGTCTACATTTACTTTGCAGTCTTTTAATAAATGTTCTTTGGACCCACATTTAAAACAACCTTTGCAGTTTTTTAACACATGATTAGCCCTTTTGCACAATGAACATCGCGATGTAGAAGCACCCGAATTCATTTGCGACTTTGAAAAACTCCCTTTTTGAAACCCTTTCTTCTTAAAATCTTGAATTTGCATTTTAGAAAACAAAGCAGTTTTTAAATCTTCGGAATCATCTTGTTTTTCCAAGCGAAGTTCTTCTGTCAATAGTCTGGTTGTCAAATTTTCTATTGTTCTTTTAGATTGGTCAGTAGAATCCCATGCACTGTGAAAATGATTAAATTTGGCAGGTAACGTTGACAGAATTCTTGTTATCAACATAGAACTAGGAATAGTGCCACCCAATTTATCCATTTTACTTGCCAATTGCTCAAGTTTAGATATATGTTGCGCAATATTGCCATCGATGTCCCACTTAAATTCAAAAAACTGTTTTTGTACTAATGCCAAACTTTCTTCTGATTTTAAATCATGAATACTGTGCAATTTTAACCACATCTCACTAGCAGTAGAACAATTTAACAATAACTGGAGTGGCTTGGCTTCCACAGCTGTAACAATTAGCTTACGAGCCAACCTTTCTCTTTTTGTCCAGTTTCTGAGCTTACCAGCATAATCAGCTACACTCTCCTCAGGCTTTTTTTCGATTCCATTGCAAATCTCTAACGCATCTTCACTATCCAAAATAGTTTGCATAACAAATTGCCATTGTTGCCAGTTGTCTGCATCACGCAGTTTTTCGATTTTGAGCTTATCAAACTCCATGATAACCTGGTTAATAGTTATAACACGATGTCCAAATTCTACTACACCTGAAGCACTATTACACCTCCGAAATTACTCGCGAAGTTGCAACCTTTTTAAAAAACAATTATATAATTATTATTAGTGGCCTAAGTGCACTGGGCCCATAACCTATTGATGTTTTAGATAAATAATTATACTTTTGTGGTTTGCAACAAAAACAACTTTATTAAAATAACTATCACAAGATAGAAAAATGAAATGCTTATTCTAACGAATTTGCCAATGAACTGACTGAAGAAAAATATCCTTATACAATATAGGTGCCGTTGGGTCGAGTCTAATCTAAATATAAACAAGATAGCATAAACACAACCTCGACTTTCGTTGCGGCATTATTTATTAGTTTAACGTTTAGATAGTAATTTAATATCTTCAATAGAGGGCCACTATACTATTGAGCCGTATGATATCCTGGGTCTTATGACTGCTTAGTACAGCCAGTGCATGACCCTAGGACTTAGCCCCCAGGTTGTGCCTACCGCTCTACGGAGCTGCCAGAAGGTCGCTATTGACTTCCTTATCTGCCTATCGACATGAGTCTTCCAGCTCAGCTTTGCATCTACTGTGACCCCCAGGTATTTAACCTCTTTTTCCAAGGTCAGTTGTTGACCATACAATCTTGGGGGTCGAAAATCTCCTAAATTCCTTTGGAAATCTAAGTGAAATTCAATTTTTTTCCAACTCTAGCCAATGTGTTGCTTTTCTTCCCCAGATCTGTTCCTAAAAGGTGGAACTTTAAAAGTTGAACGGTAAACGTAGTTTTTGACTGTACGGAAGACCTTATAGAGTGCATGGAGGAAATCGAGGAAACTCGAGATGTAAATATGACAACAAAAAAACCAGACTGGAGCAATCCCAAGACTTCTGCAAGAAAAGTCGTTTATATTTTGGCTAACATGTTTTCATTACATAATGCCACATGTTGATATTCTTTTTAATGAACTTCAAAAGCGCATTATTGATTCTGTGGAAATTAATACATGTTCAAAAAAATTTAAAGATAACATAAGCAACATTAGGAATCAAAAAATATATCATATTTTGAATGAAGCTAAGGCTGTGCAGGTTATTGCAACTAAAAGAAGAAAATTAAATGAAGACACTTGGAAAGCATTCGCGATTGATGTCATTATCAACGTGGCAGAAGATCGTTTCGCATGTACTAATCAGTTAAACGCGGCAAACTTATTTATTTGTCAAAAATTTGAGTGGTACCACCTTTCATTTCCCTATGAATATTAAAAAAAAAACTATTGAGTCTGAGTCATACCCAATGCTGGAAAAAAATAGATTAAAGGACAGAGCTTAGTGTTTTATATTTTACTATGGAATATCGTAATTTTTCCTCACGTGCTGTGCTTCTTAATTTTTTAATTGACAAGTAACCTTCAGGAAGTTTTTACTGAAACAATAAGATTGTTACAAATACTTGTCACAATGCCGATGACCACCGTAGAGGCAGAAAGAAATTTTTCTTCCTTAAAAAGAATTAAAACATTTTTTAGCAGTACTATGTCACCAGATAGACTAAATGATTTAGCATGTTTATCAATAGAGCAAACACTTATTCGGTCGATACCTGACTTTAATGAAAGAGTTATTGACACGTTTGCTTTGAAAAAGGGCAGAAGCACTGACTTGATTTTTAAGAAAAATTAATAAATATAAGTGTTTAGTCTCATGTTTAGTGGTAAAAACTGAATACCAAAGTAATTGTGTTTAATGTTGCGTCTTTAACAGGTTACGAGCCGCCACTGATTTGCACGTTTAAGGAGTCGCGTTTTCATTAGAAGTGGTGTTATAAATTAAAAAAATAAATAAAAATAATAATAATAATAAATTATCATTTATTGATTGAGTGTTGTTAGTTTATTTTAGTTAGATATTATTAGATTAGAAAATTAATTATTAATTTATTTTGGCGCCACCAATTTTAGTAGTTGGACATAAAGAAGGAAAGAAAAGATAATAGATCACTACAGTGTTCTGTAAAGAAGTGCTATGAACCAAGGATAATTTAGGCTTTAATTATAACCTCTAACTAACATAACCTGAAACATGAAAAGATAAACAAAAGAGAAGCAAGCTAACTTTAAAAACACTCAGATTTATTATCCGAAATTCAACAATATTTAATAACATATTTAATACCAACAATTACAGAATGAATCACAAAAAAGGTTCTAGCTATACCAATTTTAAATTTATCCAATCAAGTAATGAAAGTATTCAATCTTAAATTTCGATAAATATCATAGGTTAAACATCAGAAAAACATTTCAATATAATTCAATTATCCAACATATCAAAATATTATGTTATATAAGATAGGAAATACTAAGATGTTTAATCAAAAGTAAAATAAACCAGTATTTGGTCATTTATTTTCCAAATATACATAAAACAAGAAATTAAGCAGAATGACATAAGTGCAATAAACAACAGTTTATATCATCTGCTGCTTGGTTAGCGAAACGCGCGTCCAGAACGTAACAAGCTGTGGTGTAGTGTGGTTAGAACTTTTGTATTTTGATTTATCCAACATGATATTAAAAGAAATGTTCATTTCTTTTTTTACAGAGCCCCTTACGACAGCGTTTTATATTGGATATGCAAAAATGAATGTCAAACGATTTTTTTTGAAGAACGCAACTTGAACAATCACATTTACTAACTTCGAATTTGAAGCCCAACGAGTTTCTGTAATTGTTGGTATACGCTTCGTAGATGCAGATGTAAGGGCATTCGTCCGTTTGGCTGAGTGATGAATAAATGATGGAATACCATTGCAAAAAAATTCCACATTTAGAAATATTTTTAAACTTTGCTGCATCAGGACAAATACAGCCTAGGGCGCTTTTTCATTTTTTGCAGGCCATTTAGATGGCCAGACATCACACTTGCGCCACCGTAACATTGCCCTATTAATTTATGTTTATAGTCAAATTGGTCCAAAATTTGATTCAATCGAGTATATAAATTCTCCGACGTTCTATCGGAGCTAACATTATAAAATCCTAAGAATCTCTCGACTACTGAACTCGCTGAATTAATGTACCTTAAAATTATGGAGCACTGGGAGGTTTGCGTAATATCAGTGGTGTCATCCATTTGCACAGAAAAAAAACTCTGTGTTCATTATTTCATTTTTTACATGATCATTTAAATAATCAGACATCACACTTGCGCCACCGTAACATTGCCCTATTAATTTATGTTTATAGTCAAATTGGTCCAAAATTTGATTCAATCGAGTATATAAATTCTCCGACGTTCTATCGGAGCTAACATTATAAAATCCTAAGAATCTCTCGACTACTGAACTCGCTGAATTAACGTACCTTAAAATTATGGAGCACTGGGAGGTTTGCGTAATATCAGTGGTGTCATCCATTTGCACAGAAAAAAAACTCTGTGTTCATTATTTCATTTTTTACATGATCATTTAAATAATCAGAAATGTATTCAATTAAATTCAATTAATAATTAATTATTCGGTGTTGAATAGTTTTCTGCTGCCTTCATCATGGCCGCGAAAGCCTAACTCTTGTTTTGCAAGATACAAAACTGCATCAATTACCAAGCACATAAATAGTCAGTTTAGCATTTTCTTTTAAAGTGTCAGCTATAGTGCTTTGATTTTTTACAAATGTTTTTAGCATAATTCTTATTTTAAATGCTGCCGAGTCTTCATGTTTATGTAAAGACCTTCATATATTTAACATACCTGCAAATCCTTCCTTATTCCACACTGAATATTTATTGGAAACTAGTAAATAAGGCCAGAAGAACAATTTTTGTTTTGATCTTGTTCCTTCCATCGATTAAATGGAGTTTCCAACAAAATGCAAACCACATCTGTGATCGGATTCCACAGTCAAGTAAACTGCAAACCGGTTGCAGCGAAATCCGCGAAAATAAAAGTAAACAACCACCCCAAACTGAACGACACGTGGGTGTGGTGTACTGCGTTAGCAATTCACCGAGAGCGTGGTATGGTGCTGGTTAACATTAATCTTCCATGCGGTCGACGTCATCGCGAATGCGTTGTCATGGCAACCAGGGCCGTTCCTAGCCCCTCGGCCGCCTTTGTGCAGAAATAAAACGGCCGCCCTTTTATAACAAAAAAAAAAAACAATATTTATTGAACAAAAAATATATTTAAGTTCCTACGTATACATTAACAAGTAACATTGTATCATAACATAAGGTAATAATCTATTAAACGAAACAATAAACAACATAAAACAAAATACAAATGTTTAAACTATTAATTATTTAAATATCAAATAATATAAAAGCCAAACAAACAAAAATTGGTATCTTTTATATTGTATCTAAGTATAAAACTAAGCAAGTCCCAATAAAAAACAACCTCTTCGTTTCAAAAATATTTTTCTGGCTTTTGTACTTGCGAACTTGTCTATTATTTTATTATGGTCTAAATTTTCACAAATTTCATTTTCAATGGCAATTATACCTAAATTTGTAAGCCTTTCCTGTGACATAGAAGATCTTAAATAGTTTTTTATTATTTTTAATTTTGAGAATGACCGTTCACCAGATGCAACCATTACTGGTATTGTTAAAAAAATTCTCAAGCTTATACATAAATTAGGAAAAGATGAGACCAAATTATTACTATAAATAAATTTTAGAATCTCAATAGGTTTGATTTGATCTGTTAGAGATTTAAATGTAACAATTTCTTCGAATAGTTCTCCACTTATATCCCTCGATTCGTCTTCGGTTAATGCGATTTCAAGTTCAACGCATTTTTGTTTTAAATCATCCGATGTCACATCATGAAACCGTGTTAAAAAGTTAAAAATATTACTGCAATACGAAAGAGAATTAAACCTTTCTTCTACTGATATTCTAGCTCGGTCAATAACAGTATAATAAAAATTTATTTTAAATTTATCTCGTTCGTTAGTTAATACATTGTCTGTACTTTCATAACTAAATTGGGATTTTTTCCATCTTATACGAACTTCTGGAAAATCTGGTTCCACATCAATTTCATTTGCTAAATTGGATGAAATTTCTATGTAAGTGTTAAAACTTTGGTCCGATCGCATTTCGTTAATAAAGTTAAGTACATGTTTTAATGATGTGACACACTGAGTCAGATCAATATTAATTTTTTGCAATAATTTACTGACTACGTCAATTTTAACTAATAACTCGTACCATATGACTAAGCTACAGATAAAAGTAAATGATTTTATTTTTTCTAATAATGAATTGGCACTTAGTTTTGTTTTTGAGTCTCTTGTAACATCTTCTGAAAGCTCAACCAAAGCTTTACAAATATTTCCTAGTTGATTCCGAAGTGGTCTAAGCGCTTTAACTCTGCTTTCCCATCGGGTGTCACTTACCGATGTAAGATTTAAATTACTAACATTTTTTTTTTAAACATCCCAACGAAAAGGAGAAGAAGAAAATAATACATACAGTTCCTGCACGATGTTAAAAAAATTTATTGTTTCGTGGGAGATTTTAGCGGAATCGTTTATTACTAGATTTAGTGTGTGAGCGGTGCAAGGAACAAATATAGCCCTGGAATTAACATTTTTTACCCTTTGTTGAAGTCCGATATGTTTTCCGGACATATTGGCCCCATTATCATAGCCCTGACCTCTTATATCCCTAATATCTAATTCAAACTTAGGCAAAATATCATTAACCAATAGGTTAAAAATCCCTTCCCCAGTTGTATATAAAATAGGAAAAAAACCCAAAAAACACTCTTTTATGACAACATTTTCTTCGTTACAGTCTACATATCTGACTACATCTGGAGTAGAATCTAAAATTATGGAAAAATATTTGGATTTTTTTAAGAGTGTCGTAAAATGATGGCAAATATTTTTTGCTAGCAAAGTAATTATTTCGTTTTGAAAATGAATTCCCAAATAGTGAGTTATTTTACTTTTTGATTCTTGGGTCTTTGTAATTTTTTTTAGATGATCGGATAACACTGGGTCAAATTTTGCCACCATTTCAACAGCTTTTAAAAAATTGCCATTATTTTGTTCGTATAAGACGGAACTTTTTCCACGAAATGCCAATGATTGTCCAGCTAAAAATTGAATAATTGCAATAACTCTTTTTAAGATAGAGCGCCAGCGTTCCCTTTCAAGTTCAAAATAATTTTGCCGTTCTTTGTCAATAGTTAATTTTTTATTTAATGACATTTTTAACTCAACCCATTTTTGATTAGCTTGCAAGTGATGTACAGAAGATTCATGCTTGGATAAAATATGTGAAAGATGTCGCCAATCAGAATACCCCATTTTGCTATTTAACTTAAACACTTCCTTACAAAATATTTTACAACAAAGACAAAAAATGCTATTTGCTCTACAAGAGTATACCAACCAAGCTCTTTTAATTTTTTCACCATTTGGCAAAATTCGAAAATATTGAGTTGAAGAAAATTTCCTTCCCGATTCATCAGAAGGAAATTTTTTTTCTATATGCTGAAAATCGTTTTGTACTATTTGCTCAATAACTTGATTTTGTAAAATATCCGGCCAGGTGAATGGGTCGCTGACATCAAAATCATCATTAGTTTCAGGGATAACTTCGTTTAAGTTAGGATTATCATCGGTTAAGAGCATCTTTTCTTCATTATCTATTTCTGTATTTGATTCAGGGTGTTTTTTTTCTTCAGGGTCGCTTACTTTATGTGCATCCTTTACATTTTCATCCTCAATTGTATCTGTACCGTGTGACGATGTTGATGGAACTAAATATTTTTGCAAAGATCCACTTAAATTTTTTTTTCTTCCTTTTCTAATTTTCTTTTTTTATATTGAGCTCCAGATAAACGTTTTGTTTTTCTATCGGACATCTGGAAATAAAATTGAAAGGTAATTAAAGTTTGAAAATTTAGTTTATGTAATAGTTCTGAATCTGCGAAGATATAATTTTATAGTATCCCCAATTAAGTTCGCACCAAATGGAATTTTTTACAAATAATAAGTAAAATTGTAATCTAGCATCAGATTTTGTTTTTAAAATGACCCAAAAAATAAATATAATTATTATATTTTTATTAGATAAGTAAATTAGTAAAACTACTTTATACATTTTTTAAAACTTGAAATATAGAAAATTAATCTAGACATAAAATTAACAATAAACCACTTTTTGATCTCAAGCTAAAAAAATTTTTTTTTCACATGTTTAATATTAAATCCAAAACGTAAGATGCGGATTTGGATGGTAATATTAAGTAAAGTAATATCTATCCGAAGAACTTACCTTTTTAAATTACGAAAATTTGTTTCTTTTGAAATTTCACTTTTGCAAAATGTAGAAAAAAATAACTAAACAACAATCACTTTATATCACTGTTAAACTCTCGCTAGTTAATCGAATACTAAAAAGAAAAACAAAACATTTAAAAACTGCCCCATTCTACAGTATATAGAGCTATATAAAACTATATACTGTACACATACCAATTATGAAGTATAAACAAACATTTATGCATTGAAAGGCGACCGCCCTTATCTATCATTTTTATTGCTTTTCCAAGGAACGCTGCTATAAATAGTTCTATTGTAATTTCGGCAACTCATGCACAGCAAAAAAAGAAATGACCGGTAATAAATTTCTTATGAATGTTTTATCTTAAAAGCCTAACAAAATGTAATTTAATTTTTCTTTATTTTGAAAACAAAAATATAGGTATATTTTTGTAATCAAATGGCTAATTTTGTGTTTTTGGCGGGCGGCCGGCGGCCGCCCCAAGAATTTGGCCGTCTTTGTGCCGGCACACCGTGCACACCCCTATAAACGGCCCTGATGGCAACGTAGTAGAAAAATGATAAACTAAACATAGCACCTCCAGCAAAATCGAAGCGGTTTGCGCCACTGTTATAGTTGTTATGATAAAGTTCGATTGAAAGTTATAAAAAGACATGTCGACAATGGTTAAGTAAAATATTTATTCGAGATGTACAGTTTATTTTTTGCCAATTAGGTGAATAAATGAATGTAAAAACTTAAATTTTAAGAGATAGGTAATAAATATAGTTAGATGTTTGCTTGTTTATTTTTCCTGGTGAAATAGCACTTCACCTATTTCACCAGAATAGCCGCCACTGCCGTTAAGGTAATAAATATATCCAGTCACATTAAGGTTAATAATGTAACTATTTGAATCAGAAATGGCTATAATTTGTACTTCAAATAATTTTTGTCAGTACTTGTGAGTGTTCTGCTTTGTTGTTAAATTACATCATACTTAATAAATACCTAATAACGTTTTGTAATAGATATACTACCTATGTTAAACCCAAAAAACAAAATATCTCTTTAGATTAACTGGTTACTTTTGAAAAGTAACTTACAGTTTTTAAGAACCTAGTTACTTTTGGATTAAACGTATCTTTTTAAAACTGGCTTGTATCATGTATGTAGATATATTTCTTTCAGTGACTATTTCAGCTCTGCTTAAAATGACAACTTACTATTAATAATTAAGACAAGAATAAGAGAATAAAGATGTTTTATACTTATTAATGTTAAGGAAATGTAACATCTAAAGTTTTCTCATTTCTCAATCTATATAGACGATATACATGCATGTAAACGAATAAATATGACTATTACATCCTCATTAATATTTACATTTTAATCTCCTCCATTCTAATTAACAAAAGATGGATGTAAATAAGATTTAATAACTTTTTTTATATGGCTTTCACTGTCTCATTAGCTCTGATAAAATAAAAAAACTCCGCTAGTCTAACCGCAATAAATATCCTTTATCTGGTTGCCGTGTATAATCTGAATAAAGCTTTTTCCGTCATAATTTTTAATGGTTACTATACATGATTTGGTCACGAATAAAGTTAATTTCTTAGGGAAATAAAATAATACTTTTAATTTAAACTACGAGACCTTTTCAGTTGATATTTGGACGGACTTCACACAGAACTTAATCAAATATATTCTCACTTTTTCAAATCGAAAATAAATCGGTTATTAAAAAAAAAACAAAAAACCGCGTTGATGCTGAACGATATAATAATAATAATAATAATCTTCATTATTTATTTATTTCTTTATTTATTTACGGGCTTTGCCCAATTTAGTTAACATTTAAGTACAATATAATACGTTGCGTTAAATACAATCTTAAATGTTCATCTAATACATCATCCTTAAAGTTATTAATTAATTTGAAGAGTTTTGAGCTGCCTTTCAAAGTGAGACATACTACCAAAAAAATTTAGTTCCGGATTCACATTTGCCAATCTCGGTACACGCGACAAAAAGGTATTTGTTCCATAGTTAGTTCTACTCCGAGTTACTGAAAACGTCGCCGTCAATCTGGTATCTCTAGTGGGGGCACGAAGTCCCACCCGAGACAGAAGATGACTGCAGTCCACATAATAATTAAGAATCTTATACAACATTTTAAGGTCCCTTTTGTCACGCCTGACAGACAGTGGCTCAAGATTGAAAACAGAGTACAAAGTATCATAATCAACAGCGTAGTTCTCAGAAAGGGGAATGTTGGATTTATAGCAAAGATAGCGGACAAATTTACGTTGCACCTGTTCGAGAGCTTTTATGTGTACCGCATACTGGGGGCTCCAGACCGAGGAACAGTACTCCAAAAGTGGTCTAACCAATGCACAGTACAACATTCTAATTGAGGCAACATTATTGAAATCCCTAGTGCACCGCTTAATGAAACCAAGCATTTTCAGAGACCTCGGGACTATCTGTGACAGGTGTGGTATAAATGTCAGAGAAGAATCAAAAGTGACACCCAGATCACCGAATTCAGTCAACGTTTCAAGGTATGTCTCGTCAATATGGTAATTATACCCGATGGGGTTGTGAACTCTTGAGAAACAAACCACTTTACACTTAGAAGCATTAAGCTCCATGCCATTTAGCCTACACCACCCAATGAGCCTATCAAGATCCGCTTGTAAACCCTGGCACTGGTTTGTTGATGATACCTCGACAAAGAATTTCAAGTCATCGGCAAAACAAAGAAAGGTGCTGTTTGAAAAGCAATCTGAAATATCGTTTAGAAATAAATTGAAAAGCAGGGGTTCCAGATGCGACCCTTGGGGGACACCAGAAGGAATTTTGATTTGCATAGAGTGATTGTCATTTACCTTAATCACTTGGGAACGATTAGACAAATTCCATAACTGTACAGCTTGTTCACCAAAACACGATGATTTACCCTGTCAAAGGCCTTGGAGAAGTCGGTGTAGATTGAATGAACCACACCACCTCTCTCCATCGTGCTAGAGAGATAATAGCTGTAAGTAAGCAAATTAAGCTCTGTCGAACGACCAGGACGGAAGCCAAACTGTTGATTCATTAGAACACCATTTAAATGAGCTGTCAAATGCCTGATAACCAGGCATTCAAACAGTTTTGGTATACAACTCAGGTTACATATGGGTCTGTAATTGGTGACGTCGTCCTTTTTGCCCTTTTTATGAATGGGTATGACATAACTAACCTGCCAGAATTCTGGAAAAATTCCTGTCTGAAGGGAAGCCCCAAAGATGAAACACAATGGACGTGATAGTACAAAGCTACAATTTCGGAGAAGACGAGGAGGAATGCCATCTGGTCCAGGCCCTTTAAAGATGTTCAGACTATTCAATTCCGTAAAGATATCGGAAATTGGTATTTCGCAATTATGGATATTCAAGTTGCTCAGGGATGTTATTGGTGGAACATTACAGGTTTCATTAGAATAAACAGTCTGAGAGTACTCGGCAAATAAAATGGTCATCTCTACACCTCCGTACGCTGTTTTACCGTCATAAGACACTTGGGAAGGCAGCTCGTTGTCCGTGCGTTTAGTATTAACAAAGTTCCAAAATTTTTTGATATTATTATGGGTTAAAAGCGATGATTCAGACTCGTGAACAAAGTCCATGTAAGATTCACGTGATGCCCTTTTGCATTGAGCTCGGAGTTCAGAAAACTGGATATAATCTGTAGGTAAACCGCTTTTCTTCCATCTACAATGTGCCATCTTCTTCTGAAACACCAAGTTTTTTAAGTGTGCAGAAAACCATCTCGGGAACTTTCTGCTTGATATTTTCTTTTGGAACCAATGCGTCATTTGCAGTATACAGTATGTCATAGAAAACATTGATCATATTTTGTACAGGTAAGGAGTCAAGCAATCGATCCCAATCGACAAAACCAAGATATTCGGATAAGGCATTATAGTTAGCAGAATTGAAGTCGTAATAGTATAATTCAGGCTGGGATGAAGCGGGATGAAAATGACCTGATGAGTTCTTGATATGAATAGTCAATGGAGGGTGGAAAACATCTGGAGGGATGATGGAATCTTCAGTATGCAATACAACATGATTTGCACTGTGTGAGAAAACCAAATCCAATATTGAGCCCTGATGATTAATAATGGTGTTGATTTGGAATAAATTGTGAAAAGCGCACATATTGGAGATAGTTTGTACAGCTTCAGATTCGTGAGATTGTGCATCACGGCTCGGAATGGAGGTCGAGCTGATGTTATCGGACTCCCAAGAAGCATTTGGTAGGTTAAAGTCTCCAAGCAAAAACACATCATGGTCTTGTAGATTGTAGATTGTAGATACTTTTCAACGGGCGATCTCGGTGGTAGGTAGACGGCACCAATGATTAGTTTCGTTGACCCTGAACCAACAGCCACAAATAATTGTTCGATATCCGTCGACGACTCACACAAAGTGGAACTGATACCTTGTTGAACCGCCCGCGCCACCAGAACTCCGCCGCCCCTTTCAGCACTGCTTGTTAGGCGAGAACGGTCTCGTCGATAAACAGTGTAGTTGAATAGTCCAAGTTCCGAGTTAAGAATGTGATCCGATAGCCAAGTCTCGGTGAACACGAGGATCTGAAATGAGCTTACAGCAACTGCACTGGCCAGAGAATCAAGATTTGTACGCAGTCCTCTCACATTTTGGTAGTATACCTCCAGCCCATTAATATTTGGGAGAGAGTACAGCCCCGCATTTAGTTTTTTAAAGACGAATATCCTTCTCACCCGAAGCTAAGCGCCGCTTAAGTTCTTCGCGCACCTTTTTATCCGTTTCTCTTTGGTGGAAAGTTATATCCTGACCGACAAATATATTAGTTCCCTTCAATTTATGACGATTCCCAATCAGGGTGAACACATTAAATGGGGATTGTAGAGTTATCTTTAAAGGTCGTGCATTATTGCGGTTACCCTTTCCAACTCGAGAAAACTTCACTATGCCAGGTTCATTATTAGTTAACTTATTCGGATACAGATCGAATTTTGGTTAAATCATCGTTTTCATTATCTTCAGTGAGATTATACATCATTATATTATTCGATCTCCACTGACGGTCCTGTAACTCCCTCAAGACATCGTCATTACAACATCCTGTTGCAGAATTCCCAGGTCCATCAGAAGTGTCTCGTGGTTGCTGCTTAAGTACATCAACCTCCCGTCTAAGCTCTTCAATCATCTTGATCAGTGACGGGACCTGCATAAAGCCTTTGCGACAGTCTTCACAGTGATATCGAAGAAGTCTAGGACCCTTCAATTCGATCACCCTAATCTCAGAGGAGCAAAGGCCAGAACACTCTTTCTTGTGAAGTGGTCTAGAGCAGCTGTCACAAAAGATCATATGGGTTTCTGTTGTGTCCATCTTTTTGCAAACTATACAATGATATGACGACATGGTTCCAAGTACGTTCAAGGTAATAAACCTCGTACAATGAGCTGGCCTATTGCCGGTACAGAAATGGTAGCTGAGGCCCAAGCAGTTAATGCCAGATTAGTATAGTGATCTGGTCAAACACCAAAAGAGGATGAATCGCGGACAGTTAATGCCAGCAAAAACGGAGAGGTTGTCAATTTGTGACTCTGACCCAAACCAAACTTCACAATGTCATATTTCTGGCGGGAACAATGTGTTGATACTAATCGATTTTCTTTTAGAAATTCAGTCAAGAAATCAACAAACTTCAATCACTCGAATTAAAACCCCAATAAACTCCACTATAACAACTCAAGTATTAGGACGCGATCATCACAACTAAAGACAATTACACAACTTTGGAGAGCAAACAAAACACAACACACCCGATTGACAGTTCGTATTCAATTATCTAACAGATACAACCATTTATAAGACAATGGAACATAAAATAAAAGACAAAATATAAGTAATAACATTATCACTTAGATAAGCAAACATCAATAAAGTTAAATATTGTTATAATTTAAACTGCCCCTAATTTGAAAAGTAAATTATAAAATTATTAAAGTGTGACTCATCTCATCGATCCCTTTAGGAGGATACACTTTATCCTGCCTAAACAATAAAAACTTAGCACGCTTCCTCTGGACACTCTCTAATTGGTTGATATATTTATTATAAATTCGATTCCATAATTAAGCCAAATTCAAGTCTTGAGAGCACATAGCTGGAATATAAATTCTTAAGCGTTGAGATGTTCTCGAAGCCAGAGGAACTGCGAATTATAAAACCCAGCGTCCTTAACGGTGAATTGCAAATACCATCAATATGGTGGGCAAAAGAGAGCTTAGGATCAAAAATAATTCCTAGGTCCACAAAGGTGTCACAACGCCTAATATTGGTATTATCTATATTAAATTGAAAGTCGATACTGTGGATTTTAGTTGCGTTGAATAGTTTTTATATCATGCTGCAGGGAAAAACAATCATTTAAATTTTTTATGACGCGGAAAGGCTTCAAATCGTCGGCAAATAGCAGAACATTACTGCCGATATTGTCGCTGATATCGTTAATAAAAAGTAGAAAAATAAGTGGGGCCAGGTTGCTCCTTTGGAGCTCCACTTGTGGCAGTAAATTTTGATTGATTGACGAATTTCAACATATTGCGAACGGTTGCTTAAGTAGGACTCAAAAAAAGAAACAAGATCACTGCTGAACCTAAAAAAAGAATGGAATGGTCAACCCTGTCAAAGGCTTTGGACAAATCACTGTAAATCACATCCACTTGCATCTGGTTTTTCAGGCCATTACCGGCAAATTGCGTGAAACATGCCAAATTGCTTATTGTATTTCGCTTACTAACAAAGCCATGTTTATTCAGAGATATCAAACCTCTAACCTGTGTGAAAATACAATCATATATTGACATTTAGCACTTAGCAAATATCGGAAGCAAAGAGACTGGTCTGTAGTTCGATATTACATTGACGTCCCCTTTTTTAAATACAGAAATGATTTTAGCTTTCTTCCATACATCCGAAAATGTGTTTAATTTCAGAGACAAATATAAGACAGAGTGCATGCATGAGCACAATTTTTTACCAAAAAAACAAAGATAGCTTAATTTTGCGTTAATTCTTTCACTGCGTTCCCTTCCGAAATTGCTTTTTTATACGAACGCGCGAAAAAGTACACTTGCATTTTAGTTTGGAAAGGTTTACTTTTCCACACTGAACTTATACCAGGGTAATCCAATAAGAATGGTCAAACTTTTTTCTCTCAAATGTTTATATCTATATTTTGGATGAACCAATTAAATTGAACTTGGTGTCGTAAAAAGCGTTTTTTTTACTCTTCACGTAGAGTTATTAGCAGTACCGTAATGATTTAATTGAGGGTTATAAAAGGTATCGAATAATGAAGTAAAAAGTCCAGGTCAGTATTTAAATTAAAAAAGTCGATGAAGGTCGCCCGAATCCGAAACGTCGGTTTCAAAAACTAACGCCACCAATTTGTAAAGGAGAAAAAGTGACAATGATGAAGTGAAAATTATGTTCATCTGTCATTTCAACTGAGCCTACAATTATAGGAAAACTATAAAAGTTAGTTTTTGTTTGTTTTTTTTATACTGGATTTTTTTTTGGCAAATTTTGCAAAAAGAACTTTTTTATTTAGAGCCCATTCTATTTTTAATTATTATTACCCATTTTTCATTATTCGATGTTGGAATTTCGATGTGAACCTTATTTTCCATGATATTAACATCAGTCACGTTCAGTTTTATACAGTTCATGACAGCACGACATGCTCCTGATACACCAATTACGAGCGCAACCTTTATAGGTAGCATATCGTCAGGTGCATTTCTCAAAAACGTCGCAATATACTCACTGGAGAAAGTGCTTGATTTTTTGGATTTATATCCTAGATTTTGTTGTTTTAAAAAGGCCAATAACTTCAAAAAT
>JAUTXW010003853.1:0-63749 GCA_030620095.1 Kuschelorhynchus macadamiae | reverse complement strand
ATTATGTCCCTATTTATAGAGTTCAGTTACGTATTGTTGGCACAGGGTTTTTCTGGATAGGTGTAAATTTATTAATTATTGTCAGCTTGATTATTTAATAGTGGAAAAGGAATTTGAATTTTCTGTGGTCCCATTCAGAAAGGTTAAACTTGTTTATTGTTTGCCTCTACAGACCACCCAATTTGGAGGTTGTAAATTTCATTTATAGATTAGAAATGGTTTTGTCTGGGTTGCCTATACATGCACGTATAGTAATTGCCCGGAGATTTTAATATAGATTTTTCTGATAAGTGCCACAGAAATTTTAATTTAGTAAATAATTTGTTGACTCGTTTGGTTTATATATGCATGTAGAGGCACCTACTTCGTATTACGGGGCACTCCAGCCACTATTCTGGACTATCTATGTTCCAATTTTGATAGAAACCTTATCGATTGTAATGTTAGGAGTACGGACTTTCTGACCACGAGGCGGTAATATGCAATATTGAGATTGAAACCAAGGCGCCTAAATCTCAAAAGCGACGTGGCAGACTATTCACAACTCGTAATTTTAATAGGTTTTCGCGACTGTGCAACGACTTAAATTGGGGTGATATTCTTAGTTTCGCAGATCCATTAGACAGGTTTCATACAATTATAGTTAAGATATTTAAACTAGTTTCCCCTTAATATATTTAAAAAACAAAAGAAAAGAGAAGAGATGGTTTATTGCAGGCTTACGAGTATCCGCGAGGAATTTGCGTCTCTGCATACTCTTAAGGAAGTATTTTTCAGACAATTTATATTTTGTGAC
Source organism: Kuschelorhynchus macadamiae (assembly GCA_030620095.1). Taxonomy (NCBI): domain Eukaryota; kingdom Metazoa; phylum Arthropoda; class Insecta; order Coleoptera; family Curculionidae; genus Kuschelorhynchus; species Kuschelorhynchus macadamiae. The sequence goes on along the minus strand of JAUTXW010003853.1, from coordinate 62,953 downwards.
TTATTTTAATGATCGTTTGTATATAGGAAAGCTATTAAAGCAGCTAAGCAAAATTATTTTTCCAACCGGATCTTACTTGCTAATAATAAGCAAAAGGAGAGTTGGTTAATTGTCAATGACTTGATTGGTGGTGGAAGGGAAGTGGATGATAAGAACCACAACCTAAACCCAGATACATTAAACACTTTTATTGCTCTCTCGCCTCAAACTTATCAAGTCATCTACTCCGCATAATAATGCTTTAAATTATTTAAATTTATCAGTCAAGTAAAACATACTATTTTTACCCTACGAATATGTTTGAAATTAGAAAAGTTTTGGGTCCATCAAGGAACAAAAATGCTTCTGGATATGATAAATGTGGTGGAAGTTTTGCTTGCGCTTGCCTGGTCATGCATTGCAAATGTTTGCTGAGGCCATTAAACGGGTCGTTCCTTACGGGTTGCTTTCCCTTCTTGCTTGAAAATGGCAACAATTTCCCTTGTTTAAGGGAGAAAATGTGTGAGGAACCAACTAATTTTAGAACCCATTCCAAGTGTACCGACAATGTTCAAAATCATAGAAAAGTTAATTGAAGAGGTCATTCGCTTTTACTTCTGAAACCCTGTGGTACCCTTAGCAGCGTCAGTTTGGGTTTCAGTTCATCTAAAAACACAGGAGATGCAATTTTGCATTTCTAGAAGACTTGTACTTGGGGCTGAACAATGGAGAGTGTGCCACAGCAGTGTTGATCTATCAAAGGCATTCGACTGTGTGGATCATGGAATACTGCTGCGCAGACTTGAAATCTATGGCTTCAGGGGCATATCACCTGAAATGGTTTCAGTCATACTTATCTGAACGTTATCAAACTGTTCTTGTGAATGGCCGACACTTTAAACCTTTAAGAACCACAGCAGGTGTTCCAGGGATCGGTGTTGGGACCCTTACTCTTTTTGCTGTATGTCAATGATCTGCCACAGTTGAACATTTTGGGAAGATTTTACAGTGTTTGCGGATGACACCACCATATTCATCAGCATAAAATTCTGACCCTTGCTTGTTTGTTTGTCCTGGAGGCAGTATCTATGATCAGGAAGAAGGTGGAGCTCAGATCATTTATTAATTACCCTCTACGTACCACTCATGTAGTATCTCTACCAATTCCTTCATCAACTTTTAACTAAAAATTCAATTTTTTATAATGGTAGAAAGTTATTTAACTCCCTTCCAGCCCACTTAAGACAAATTCAGTCATATAAGTTATTTAAAAGAAGGGTCCATAAAATGCTGGTTGCGAAGGCCTATTTACACAGTTGATGAGTTTTATAATGATAATCAGAATTACCCAATGTCTTAATTAGGAATTAGTTATATCTGTATTTGCACCTTATTGACTGCACCTGGATTTATTTTGTAATATTGTCTCTGCGTTTTTACAACTTTTATGTTTTTTTTTTTTTGTTAACACTACATTTTTTAATTTCATGACCGTTTTTATCATATATTTTAGTATTGTCGTATAAATCTCTGTAGTTTTAGTTATATGATTATTGTTTAGTTAAGCTTTGTCAATGAAAATGTTTGATTTTTATGATATTAAAGCTTTTTTTGACTTTGACTTTGACTATGTTTAGTATATCTATATCTAAAAAATTTTCAATGATTTGGATATTATATTCATAATGTGTGTGGAAAATGAGACTCCTGTCAAACTCAACCCCGAGATCTCGAATATTGTCCACAACCCTAACAGGAGTGTTCTCTATATGATAAGGAAATAAAACTGGACTATTGAGGCAAGAAAAGGTGATCCTAAAACACTTATTCATGTTTAATTCCATATGTTTTAAAATGTAGCACTGATAAAAGTTGTTCAGATCAACTGCGTCAGACTAGACTACATCAAGATAGAATGAATCAGATACATTAAAATTATTTAGGAAACTTGATCAACTTTGAGGAAATTGTTACTGGGGACAAATTTGCAGCCACTGAACAATAAAAATTAATAAAATCATTAGAACTGATGCTACTACTAACAGGAACTTTATTGTTTTTCCATGATAGTTTTTTTTTAATTCTATTTACGAAATTTGGAAATAACATGGTACCAATTCAAACTTATAATCAACCCTAAACAAGAAAATAAACAATTGCCAGCTTAAATGAAATGCTCTGCATGTCCTCTATTAACTTATTCCAGTAAATTTATAATTGCTTTATACTCATTTTCTTAAAATTTCAATTTCTCTCTGAATTTATTCAATATTGTTATTTCTTTCTCTCTAAACTCTATTTTTCAAGTAGCTCCAAAGGAAGGTATCGGTGGGCCTTAGATCTGGGCTGGTCGTGGGCCAGCTGATTGTTCCATATCTCCCCATCTACAGTTGATAATTATTTGAAGAAAGCCTCTTACTGCCACCTGCTTACAATATTATAGGGGTGGTGCCCAGTCTTGTTGCCAAATTATAGTTTGCTGAGTTTGAAGTGGTAGTTCATTGATAAAGTGCTCAATTTGATATTCAAAATGTTCCAGATATCTTAATCCATTGAAGTTGCCATGGATAAAAACCAGACCTAACATCTTATGCTCCAAAATGCCACATCAAAGTTGTATTGAGAATCGTTCTTGAAAAGCAATCGGCTTGACAGTTTGTGGATTTTCATCAGACCAAATATGGCAGTTTTTCCCATTATAAATACAGGCAGTGGTAAATATCGCTTCATTGGTCCTTAACCTTTTATTGAAAAAAATCTGGACCTTGATTAAGACTTGCTCTTATAATTTGTACAAATTCATGATCCCCTTTTTTTTGTTCCTCATTTAATTGCTGAACTGACCTAATTTTGAAATTGTGGTATCTGTTTTGTTTTAAAGTTCTGTGAACTGCTTCATAACTAACTCTATTGTTTCGTGTCCATACCTCTGACACAATCTCTGAGAGATTTTCTTGGAAATAAAGTAACATATTAAATTCCCTTTCTTTGTTTCATTGTTTCGTCCTCTTCTTATTGCTTAAAGATGCTGTTTCCTGCAATAACTTGCCATTTTGAATATTTTCCCTATATTATTCTCATGTTCTTGTGGCATTATTATTATTGTTGAAATAAAACTTATTAATAGGTGGGAGCGTCTATTCTTTATTTACTTTTAGTGCAAGCACCCTTGTCAGTTTTCAAATAATGACAATTATTTTGACTTTTAGGTATCGAGGCTGCACTGAAGGTTATCAAAAATGAAAAAGATATTCGACCGATAATATTTGAAGCCAAACGGCATCCTTTGCAGCTGTTATGCCAATGAAGAACAGACTGAAGAAGCCATAAAAGCCTGTACATGAAGCCTTAGAAATAAGTGAGGAACCTAATGTTTACTGTGATAGAGCAGAAGCTTACACCACAATCTGAACTCTTGATGATGCCATATGGGACTTCAGGGCTGCCTAGAGATAGATCGAGCATTTGGAAAGAGCAAGAAGGTCTCAATAAAGCAGAAAATAGGCAGAAGCAGTCAGAGAGGGAGAGATTATTATAAAATATTGGGTATGTACATTTTTGAAATTCTGTTGTTTAAATAACACCTTACTGCCGGAGCCACATGGCATCCTTCCAAAGTCAGTTTGTTTTGCATGCAGAAAAGCAAATAAGTAGTAGTAATGATTTTGAAAATAATGTTTAAAAGATTAACAAACACTTTTTTTTTTGTTTGTTTTTCCATCTTCTTTTCCTTTCATGGGTAGGATTGATTAACCAGTTTATTCACATTACACCTCAGCTGAGAAGAGTGTCCAGTACAACATTGTTAGCTAGAAGCCGTATCAGATATTTGATTAATGTGCTTTAAAAATTAAGAATTACAAATTACAACTAAGGGAAAGGATTTACTTTAAACTGTTTTATTCCAAACCAACTTTACAAGTTTATTACACGAAATGTAATATATAATAATAGAAAATAATAATAATAAAAGTTGTAATAAAACAAAAACTGCTATAATTCAATATAATATAAAAACTAAGTTGAAACAAATATTTAAAAAAATCTATTCATTTTTATTTTTGTAAAAAATGTATTTTTAATTGTTTTTTAAATATTGGTAATTTTTTTGTATGTCTTATAGTCTCTATGTTATTATATATTTTTAAACCATCGTGGAGAATTGATTTTTTCCCAAAGTTACTTTTATTGTAATGGTCTGTTATTGTAAGCAATGTCTTGTATCGTGATTATGTAGAGTATTAGATTTTTTAAATATAATATTTGATTTTTTTCCATTATTAATAATTGTAAAACGCAAATTTTGGAATTATAAATATTCTGTAAGTTTATAAATCCGTTACGTTTATATAGGTTAATAGAAGGTTCCAAATATGGTAGTTTATAAATACATTTTAGAGTTTTATTTTGCAATTGTTTTAAAGGTTTAATATGTGAAGAACACGCAGATCCCCAAATTGAAATTAAATATTGGAATTTAGAATATATTAAAGAATAATATATGTTTTTCAAGAATTTTAATGGTACGAAATATCTTGCTTTGTATAATACTCCTATTAATGGAGTTATAGCGGTTCTTCTTAACCTCTGAATATGATTTTTCCAACTTAAGTTTTCTTTCTTTCATCTATAATTAATCCTAAACATTTTGTTGTATTTGAATATTTAATTTTGTTATTGTTTATTACTATTGGGGAAAAACCAGAATTTATCTTTGTTTTTACTTATTAACATAAAAGAAGATTTACTAAAATTTAATGATAGTTTGTGAGATTTAAGCCAGGAACAAATTAATTCTAGATCATGTGTTATATCAAAAAATAATTCATTTAAATTATCAGCAAAATAAATAATTGTTGTGTCATCCGCAAACAATTGAATATTGCCTTTTAAATTTAATTTAGAAACTGAATTTATATAAATTAAAAATAAAATTGGCCCTAATATTGATCTGTGTGGTACTCCACCAACTATTTCTTTTTGATTACTTATTGCATTATTTATTTGTACAAACTGTCTACGCTTACTCAGATAATTTTTAAGTAAATTATACATATTGCCCCTTATTCCAATATTATATAGTTTTCGTAAAAGAATATGATGATTTATATAATATGATTTTGAAACCTATCAAGGAAAATAAAAAAGAAATCAGCCAATTATTTATCAGATAAGATGGAAAGTAATAAGAGAAGTAATGAATATTAACAAAATAAAAACACATATTTATATTGATGCTGTAGTTAAAAGCTCCACAAACATATACATACTTACAAAGTACATGTACCCACAGTGGGTATAAATAAATAATACAGTAAAAATAATACAAAAAAATAATATTAATTATACCATCTTAATGTATTCTTTGAGGTATTTTTGATTCATGTTACACCAATTTACAAAAGAACAAAACGCAATTCGATTTTTAAAACACAACTACATACAAAATTATAAGTTTTGGTTAAAAAAAAAACAAAAAAAAAAGTCGACAGTCGAGAAACCTACCAGTGTGCCAGGACGCTCACCCTGAAAATTCAACAAAACTTGTTTATATCCCGCCGAAATAAACGAGTAACCAATGGAAGCACATTGAACAACCCGTGTTGTGATTGGCGGAATCCATACGGCATTCAAGGTCTTATATAAAACCCGAATATGCGATAGGTGAAACGGAAATTTAGGAAAGCTTAGTTACCGTTACTGATGCTTCTAAAGGATCGATACTTTTACTTAGTATCAAGTATAAATTGTAATGTTTTTTTTTCCGATACCGAATGGATATCGATGCTTCTTGCTTGGTATCGGCTAATGAGTATTTCTGCATTGTATTTCGGTGAATTACTGATTTCAAAACTTTTGCAAGGGAACGAAAATCAGGTAAAAATTTTGAGATGTTGGCTGCTTTCTAGTACCCAAGAAATTTTATTAATTCTGATGATTAGTTAAGTATTCAAATATCTTTAGATAGGATTTTCGTTGCTATATTGAACGAATTTAAAAAGGGTAATTAACTTCATTTAGATGTGTGTTAATAAGAAAATATTTTTTGGGGCTGAGGTTGTGCTATAATATGTAACTAGTAAGGTTAAAACAAATAACAGTTTATTACTATTCTGTATGTATATATTTTGTAATATAGCCTATTCATATTATTAAACAGATTTATATTTTATATATCCATTTGCGATTTTTTTATATATTAAATTTATTACTTTTTGCATTACATTTCCTGATTTTTAATGTCAATCATTTTTACGCTTTTAATTTTTTGTTCTTCTTTAAAAACTGGTTCTGCGATATATTCTACCACTCTAAATATTAGAAAAGTTTCAATTTTCTGTTTCCATTTGAATGAAAATATATTCCTCAATTATTTTGTTTAAAATATTTTCTTTCTGTCTGTTAGTATTTCTTTTTATTTCTATTGAACTGCCTAGAAGTTATCAGTTGATTATTTATGGTAAAGATATCTGGTATTGAACAAATATTGTGCTGGCGAGATTGAAAATTTGCAAAATTGTAATACTCCAGTGGCGGCTTGTCATAAAGGGCCGAAGCGCAGTGGCACTACCACCAAATATGCCGACCACTGAAAATATTATTTTATTTAAATAGTTTCAATAATTTTCGGATCAAATGACTAAACAATAATGCATAAATTATTTCTTATTATGATTACGCGAGGTCACGCTGTGCATGCAGAAATCACTGTGAAAATTCGTATAAACGGGGCCGCCTGATTGAGCGGCTCGGTAAGGTTTTGCATATTTTATTTTAGTGAGATGTTGGTGTTTCGCGTAATTGCATCGCGGCGGGTTGGTACACATAAGTTGAACATTTTGCGAGTTTTTTAAAGTCTAATTAATTTAATTAAATACCTAGGTAGCTATTGTTTTCAATTCGTTCGAGGCAAAATGAACAGTCTATTAGTGAAACCTTTTTCTACGCGATCGCTCGAGGAAAAAATTCAAATCAAGGAGCTTGGAAGACCTCTCCCCGATTTAGATCTAACCAAAACGCAGAAGGCTTCCACCTCTAGTTCATCAAGCTTCAAAGGCCGTGTAAGGAAGTTTAATCGAAATATGTATTCGAAAAATAACTGGATTTGTGGATGCAATCAAAAAAATGCATTTTTTTGTTTCGTTTGTGTTTTGTTTGGTGGTGATTCTACATGGACAAGGCATGGGGTTACTGATTTAGTGCATATTTACGAGAAAATTAAAACGCAAGGTACATATAAATAATATTTTTAGTTTTTCTTTGCTCGGAAAATCAAATTGACTTAATTAAGTTCGGCTTATAGACAAAATATTATTTTGCACAACAATCAATCAAGTTGATAAAAACAGTATATTTTAAACATAATTATCAACTGTATTAGATTTTGTGGTGCATTAGAATTGGCATTGAGAGGTCATGATGAAACCGAAGAATCCAGAAATAAAGGAGTGTTTCGAGAATTGATAGATTTTAGTTCTCAACTGCATAGAGATTTAAAGGAACATTTCAACAAAGCAACAGCATTTAAAGGGACCTCTAAGACGATACACAACGAATTATTGGACTGCACGATTAGCGTTTACCATGAAAAAGTGACTAAAGAAATTAAAAAAGCGAATTATGTAGCTGTAATAGTCGATAAAACTACCGATGTAGCCAACGAATTTCAATTAGTCATTATTTTACGATACATTGTCTCCAGTAAGCCAGTAGAAAGATTTTGGATATTTGTAAATCCTCCCGGACACAATGCCATTTCAATAACAAATTGCATTTTAAATGAAATTGATTCTTTAATTAGTGATACACCCAATAAATTAATAGCGCAAAGCTACGACGGAGCGTCAGTTATGAGCGGAGGTGTAAATGTGATACAAGAAATAATTAAAGATAAATATTCTTTAGCAAATTATGTGCACTGCTATTCTAAAAACGCAATGCAAAAAGTGCGTGATGAAATGGACACAATTATTGACCAAATACACTCGGAGCTTTTAAAAAAAGGAATATGAAAATGTTCCTCAAAAAAGGCGACGTTACCCTCGTTCCGATCTATCTATTCCAACAAATAAAAAAATTAAAGCCTTGGAAGTTTGCGATTCCATAATACAACAAATTAAGACTCGGTTTACTTTTACAGGACATCCGACAGCTACCGCATTATTTATGAAACAACATTTTATCAAATATCAAAAAAAAATTTCTGACAAATTGCTCTCTGTGTAATTATGGTCACCCTAGTTAAAGTTGGACAAGGAACCTTTCAATTAAGATTATATTTATTTGAATATTAATTTTCAAATAACATCGACGCCTTTATTCATTCTTTATCTTGTAACAAATAATTGGAAATGTAATCTCTCAATTTAGATTAAACTTAATTGAATATTAATTTTACAATAACATTGATCAATGTCAAAATTTGTACTTATACCGCTTATGATTGGATTTGGGTAACATATGGACAACTGGAACATATGGAAAAGGTTTTGCGTATCTGAAAAATAAGATAGATTTAAAAAAAAGTGTTATTTTATATACAAGGTACGAAATAAATATAAAAATAGAAGTTTGCAGAACAAACAAATTATGTAATTCCAACTTTTAATACAGCTAAATTAAAAACACTGCAAATAGAATTCAAAAAGCTTTTAGAAGTTTTTTGATAATGGAGCTAGTTTTTGAGAAAATAAATGGTGAATATGTAAGAGTGACGCATTTTTACCCATTCACCATTCATTTTCTCAAAAACTAAATATATTATGAAAAAACTTCTAAAAGTTTTTTGACTTGTATTTGCAAGCTCCTTCATTTAGTTGTCTCAAAAGTTGGAATTTCAAAATTTTTTTGTTTTGCAAACTTCTTTTTTCTCACTTATTTCGTACCCTGTATATAAGATGTTTTTCTTTTTTAAATAAGTCTTATTTTTCAGATAAACAAAACTTTTTATTAGTTTTCGTCTAAAATCATGAATAAAAAAGTTGTTCCTGTATTACACATTTAACCCATTTTCGACTTTGACCATTAAATTAGTTAAAAACTCCACCTCTTTTTATATCTTACAATTCTCATTTTTTTTTTTGTGTTTTACCTACTTGGCACTTACTACATAGTTGCTTTTGCGTGGTTTTTAAGCAACGCAACGCTTTTTCAACTTTCCCAGAAACTTGATCCAAAATAACATTTTGGAACGATATTTTTTAGAAATGGGAACGTTTTTGTCCCATCACATAACGCTAACCCGAAACTACCCTTTAACCCATCCATAGCAGGGAAACTTATTTTCATTTGTTAAAAGGGGGCGTCTTTGGTTCAATGCCAAAAAACAGCCCCAGGTGAACAAAAATTTCGTGCTGGGTATGTCTTGATTACCATACCCCACGCATCCCAAGTGACACGCGTGCCACCAAGGGACAAACACCCTTTTTGAGTTATAGATACTTTAGTCAATGGGTCATGAAGTCGTTATTTTCGAGGATGGTAAGATACCGACTGTGGCACCATCTATAAACACATATGCCAAGTTCTACTACTATATTCGCCATTTTGTCTAAAATATATTTTTTTTGAACATTGCACATGGTGTATAATGTTCTACACTTTTGTAGTTGACCTCAGTAAAATGAAAATACAATTTATTAAAAATAAATTTGTTAGATTATTAATAAAAATTATTTTTATCCTAGTGAATTGATTTGAATTTTTGATTAGTGAAAAATATTATAAATAGGATCAATAACGTTTCTTCTAAAACCTAATATCAGAATAAAATTATTGAAAACATCTCAGTAGAGTTTTAACAATTCTCTAGGAATTATTGTAATAAAATATTTAAAGTTATTTTAACTTATTATTAATTAGAACTATTTTAATAACCAAACCTGCATTATATTACTTCATATGCATCATTGCGGGAAATATATTTCTTATTTTTTGGTATTTGGTAGGAAATTTTCCAAACGATCCTCAAATTATATTGTAAGCAGTTTTTCCAAATACTATGTTTTTATAGTTTGTGACCCTAACCCTACTTTTTCATGTCATGTCGGATTTTTGTCAACCACTGTAATCTGACCTCAGGTTCTGTCAAAACTTATTTTTTCTTCATACACAAACTTTTATCGAAGATAATTTTTTCTGAGAAATCAGTAATAAACTTTTTTTAATATTTTACAAACTTATGGACAACATTGTATGAAAACTTGACGAAAAGATAAATTGAATAAAAGAAATACACCGAAGAAACATATATGTTTTCAAAATTCAGCCTGATCTGTATTAAAGCTGATTTTTGAGAAATTTTCGACATGTAGTGTGCGCGAATTGTTTTGGTCGCTTTTGAGGCTTCGTACAAGCGGATACCTCTTAGAATAAAAACGATTGGGCAGGTCTAAAGCTCCATGTTTTTGCTACTTTCTTTTTTCTTTCCTTTATGCTTGTCGACTTTCGATTTGCAAATTAATTCTGGGGTGTATCCACTAGCCGACTGCCCAACTCTTAGTTCTGAATCCAAATTTCCAAAGTTTCCAATCATGCCCATAACCTTGGTGATTTTTTTGGCCGAAACCGAAGCCAATGCCGAACTTTGGCTTCCTTCACGTCTTCGGCCGAAGGAATTCTATCCTATTTTGACATTAATATCTGAAGTAGCAATTCGTCACATTTTGTGCTTTAAGTTGTAATACGATAAGCAGATTTTATTTGGTTTTTTTTTAATACGAAGGGGAAACTGACAAGTAAAAATAAAAAATTAAAAATACTTGTGACTTAATACGATTGTAATAAAAACTCGTTTTTTTTTCTTCGATACAATGAGAAAAAATCGTTATATTTGCTTTTATCCCTAATTGAGTTCACCACACATATATAACAGAGTTTTTATATATGTACAGGGTATCCGAATTTCAATGGTTTTGCGGGGTATCTCCCTTATTACTGAAGATAGAGAGAGGCAGTTTTCGCAACACTGTGCTATTTTTTTGTGAAATCAAAGAAGCCAAAAACAAATTTTTCCTAGCCCTTTTCGTTTTTGAGATACTCAAACAACCGTTGAACGAGCTAGGTTGAATTGTTTTAATTAGTTGTGGTGTTTCATTTTATTGTTGTAACCCATGTATGTGATTTTCACTTTGTTTACCTATGTGTTCGTGTATTTTTTTATATGACTATAAAAGTCAAATCCTTAAAATTGTCCAGAAGATGCAATAATAAATTGCGAAACGTAGACCTTTTTGAATATTTGACTTTTCTTTTTGGATCCCTGCCCCAAATTAAAAAACACAGCTAATAAATTTTTCATTTCACTATTTTATATTCCTTTAATAACACAGGCCAACACACATTTTGGTGCCTGCGATTTTTTAACTGTTCCTGGGTAATTTTTGGATGTAGAATGTAAAAAAGTTCTCAGATTTTGTCTATCTGATCTAGTTTTTTTTTTAAATTGTGTATATATTTTACGTTATAACTGTTATAATATATAATATTACTATTGCCAGTTAAAAAAACAAAGACACATGGATTTAAGTATTTAGTGCAAAAACTTAATTTACATAATTACATAAGTCACTAATTACATAAAAATTTTCTTTTATACGACTTTCTAGAATGGAGTTTACTAGGGCAGCCTCGCTGAAGGCTTTAGCAGTAGTCCGCCATCATGTGGCTATCCCATCGTCCTTGATAACGATCTTCCATAGTTTTAATATCCTGATGGAATCTTTCCCCTTGTTCTTTACTACAATCACCTAAGTTTTCTGGAAAACGATCTAGGTGGCTGTGGAGGTAGTGAACTTTTATACTCATGTTACAGCCGAGAATATTAAAATTTGAAAGCATAGTTTCCACTAATTCTACGCAATTTTCTACTTTATGATTGCCAAGAAAATTTTGTACTACTTGAACAAATGAACACCAAGCGTTAGATTCAGTCTCGTTCATTGATGTGATGAATTGTGGATCTTTAACAAGTTGCCTTATTTGAGGACCATCAAATATACCAGCTTTTAGTTTTTTCGTGCTAATGCCTAGAAATTTACGTGACAAATACCCAAAATAATTTCCATCTCGATTTAAAGCCTTCACAAATTGCTTCATTAGGCCTAGCTTAATATGCAAGGGCGGAAGTAAGATTTTTTCTCTTGAAACCAAAGGTTCGTTGATCACGTTTTGTTTTCCTTGAATCATGACATCTCTTGAAGGCCAATTTTTGTTAAACCCGTGCTCTGCTGTCCCAAAGGCACAAAAAACAAGGATATTTTGTATAACCACTCTGCTGTCCAAGGAGGAAGTTAACCATTTTTAAATCAACACAAATTGCCCACTGATATTCTTCGTATTTAATTTTTCTCAAAACTAATGCAATTGTTTCATATTCTTCCTTCATGGTAGTAGAATGGCCAATAGGAATTGAGCCATATTTGTTACTGTTATGTAAAAGAACACATTTTAAACTACATTTTGAACTGTCAATAAAAAGACGCCAATCATCTAGAGTGTATTCAGGCAAACCCTTTTTTTCTAAGAGTCCTTTTATATTGTTACAGAATACCAAGTCATTTTCCTGAGCGAAAAAAGACAGCAGATCCTTATCTCTTTTACGATAAAATGTAATATTAGTACCTGGACAAAGTAGATTTTTTTCTTTTAATCTGGATGCAAGTAATTCAGCGGATTCCTTTGAGAGATTCAGGTCTCTTATAAGATCGTTTAGTTCTTCTTGATTGAAACACTGCGGAGTTGTTAAATCTGCTTCAAATTCGCTGTCGTTTTCTGATTGAATTCTTTGAACTCCTGAACTCCCTGAGACGTTGATGTTTCTGTATCATCTTCTGTCAGTTCAGCTAGACTGCTGAATGATGGAACAGGTATTTTGTTTCTATTTATGCCTTTAATATTAACGAGACAAAAATAATAATAATAATAATAATAATACATTTTATTTTGCACTCATATAACATATAACAAGGTGTACACATATTTATCATGAAAAAAATAAATGCAAAATAGGAGCTGAAAGCAATCAAAATTGTTCAAGGTCCAGCCCCTACAGAAATTATTAAATTGACAATATATGTTCGCAAAGTGAACTAAATACTATACTTAAAATAAACTAGTAATGAGACAAGATAACAGATGAGAAAATGAGAAAACAATTTAATTGCTCATTAAAAATATTTTATCCTCTTTTTAAATGTTACAGGTTTAAGACTCTTAAGTAAAACCGGTATGCTGTTATACAATTTATAAATATTATAAGAAAAACTTCTCTTAAAAAATTGGGTCTTATAAGGTGGTGGAGAAATATGACCTCTAAATCTTAAATTTAATCTGTGGACATCTGTTCTGTAGGTTATTTTGTTTGGCAAATATGGGGGACAGTTATTAAAGATTATATTATGGAAAAAGACCAAAGAGTGCAACTGACGCCTACTTTCCATATTAAGCCACTTTGCATCTCTTAATTTATAAGACACCGGGTCAAACTTTCGAATGCCATATATAAAACGCAAACAGCTTTTTTGTACTTTTTCTATTCTATTTTTATCAACTTTATCCAAGCATGGCCCATATAAAACATCACAGTAATTAAAGTGGCTTAAGACAAGGGAATCAGTCAACTTAATTTTTAGATTTTCACTTAACAAGTGACGATGGGGATAAAGAATCTTTAGAGAAAAATATGCTTTTTGTAAACAATGACCTATTTGCTGTTTAAACCGTAAATTAGAGTCAATTTCGATCGATAAAATATAGTTGGCGCATTACCTTTCTGGAATGACGTCATTTTTGGTTATTTTTGTTTGACTTATGTTAACTGACAGTGACAAAAACATTTTGAAAAAACTCATTGTCGTTTCTTTACAACAGTCAATGCCGGTTTTGGTTATGTGTCTTTCAGAATATATTCGTCAAAATTGACATTGATTTGTTGTGATTCTTTTTAAACTTTTGCAAGATGCCGCGAAGATATATTCAGCAATCACAGCTAATAGTTTTGAATATCTTGGCTTTTTTTCAATTGGAAAAAGAGCAAGCTAAAAATGGAATCCTTCAGCAAACTGATAATATAATTGAACGAGCTTCAAATGCAACAAAACTTAGCCATACAACAATCATAAATATTAAGAAAAGAGGAATAACGAGCGGTGAATCCTTTACCTCCAGAATGTCTCAAAAGCAAAAAGAGGTAAAAACAAAAATTACAGATTACTTAAAGAACAAAATAAGAGATACGATCTACTGCATGTATGCGAAAAATGAATATGTTACAATGCAGACTTTGCTTAAAAAACTAAAAGAGATAAATGAATATTTTAATTTTTCCATCACCTCGCTAAGAAAATACGTAAAAAGTATTGGTTTTAAGTGGAAGAAATCAAATAATAGAAAATACCTGATGGATTTGCCCCACATCGTCCACAAGAGAATCAATTTCTTGAGGGAATATGTCAAAAATCAAAATCTAGGACAAGATGCTTATACCACCGTATTTATTGATGAGACTTGGATTTTTAGTAAAGGTTCGTTTAGAAACAGCTGGCAGGATAACACTATGTCTACAAGTTCTAAAAAAGCTAGTGAAGGTCATCGATATATTGTAGTTCACGCTGGATCAAAGGAAGGATTTATTAAGGGGGCCTGTTTAATATTTAAAAGTGGACTAAAAAGCGGAGATTATCATGACAATATGAACAAGCAAAATTTTGAAAATTGGTTTAAAAATCAGCTGGTACCAAATCTTCCTCCAAAAAGTTTGATAGTGATGGACAACGCAAGCTATCATTCCGGCCTTTTAGAGGATATTCCAAGAAAATCATGGACAAAGCAGAGATTGATTGGATGGTTAAAAGAAAAGAACATTGACTTCCCAGAGAGGGCCATGAAGGATGAAATATGGAGCATTGTAGAAAAAAATTGTAACATTGAAAAATCATTCGAATATGTGAAACCTTTGGGCCACAAAATACTAAGACTTTCTCCATACCATTGTCAATTTAATGCTATTGAAATGGTATGGTCTGAGTGTAAGAGGAAATACGACCAATACATTGCTAGTCTGAAGGGGACACCATCGGAAGTTTTGGCCATGTGGGAAAAAGTGATAAATGAAGTATCTTCAGAGCATTAGAAAAATTATGTCAGCCACACAGAAAGGGTAATCCAAGAAGCTTGGAAGACAATACAGATATGTGATGCTTCAGACATTGCGCCACTTGTAATTAGTACCGACGAAGACAGCAGTGACGATGAAGAATTTAGTTCTGATTCTGAAGACAGTGAAGGGGAGTAGTTTTTATTTTTAAAGTTAGTTAGTTATACATTAATTTCTCTCTTTTAGTTTTTAAAGCAAAGTCTGCATTGTAACATATTCATTTTTAGCATACACGCAATAGATCATATCTCTTATTTTGTTCTTTAACCCTTTCGGGACCGCTGACAGGACGTCCCCGACAGGAAAAAAAAATGTCTACGCGACCACTGTCGGCTAGATACGACAGTGGTCAAATCTACTGCTTGAACCATTGTCGATCATTTGCGACACCTTTAAAAAAAACATCCCACATAGACCAGTGTCGGCTACGTCACGTTCAGTATTGCATGTCCCCGCAGACCAGTGTCTTCATATTCCGACACCGTCGAGCATAGGCGACAACCGGCTCTCGGGTACTTCCGTTACAGAATAGGTGCAACAAGCGAAAATGGTACTTATTACGCCTATTTTTAAGGTCGTTGTGCTGGAAGACGATAGTTGGATGTCGTGTGCATAGTTTGTGGTTCTTCATCTTGTTATTGTGAGTCAAAACATTGTGCGGTATGGATGACGCTAGAGCTGGTCCTTCTAAGGAAGGAAATGCGCGAAATAAACGTAAAATAATTGCAGAAAGTGGTAATTATTGTGGGTTGACTGCGGAGGAAGTCCGGAAAATGTCCAAGTACGCTCTGAGTTCTGATGAAGACGAGCCCGAGGATCCGTTTGCTGACAGTGGAAGCGATTTTATTCCCAGTTCGGATAGCAGTTCATCGGAGTCTGAATTCTTACAAATGTCTGATGTTGATGTCGACGATAATAACGGTAATTTAGATCAAGAGGACGATCATCAGGAGCTGGATAATGTGATAGAAATAGACGAGGTAATGAATGTTAGGGCAGAAAAGAATCTTGAAATAAAGTGGACGAACTCTGAGTTCGTACCGGAAGTTTTTGCATTCGATAATTCTAATAGCGGGTTACAAAATCGTAATTTGAGTAGTGAGAGTATGAAAGTAGATTTTTTTATGAGTCTTTTGTCTGAAGATATTATGAACGTTATTGCCGTCGAGACAAATAGGTACGCTCTTCAGAAAGCTGCACCTAAGTGGAAAAATGTTGACGTTCCCGAACTATATGTATTTTTCGCTCTGACTATGCTTATGACACGTACGAAAAAACTAAACATCAAGGAGTATTGGACCCAAGATATCTTACTCAGCACTCCGGTTTTTGGAAAAACGATGCCAAGAAACAGATATTGTGAAATACATCGCTATCTTCATTTTGCTAATAATGAAGAGGAAGAGGCCCATAACCGATTGGCAAAATTTGGAACCGTTTTGGCCTCACTAAAAGACAATTTCAAGTCACAGTTTTATCCATTCCAGAATCTGGTTATCGATGAAAGTATGGTACTCTTCAAAGGTCGCCTTGGTTTTAAACAATATATAAAAACAAAGAGACATCGTTTTGGAATCAAATTGTATGTGTTGTGTGACTGTGAAACTGGCATAGTATTAGACGTTATAGTGTATGTGGGGAAAGGAACAAATCCACAAGAAAACACTCTTGGATTAGGTGCTACAGGTGAAATAGTCAATAATTTAATGAAACCATACCTGAATAAGGGCCATTCTCTTTTTACTGACAATTTTTATACCAGCCCAACATTGTCTACATTTCTTTACGAACAGAACACCAATTCATGTGGGACTGTAAGACAAAACAGAAAACAAATGCCACTTCTAGATAAAAAACTAAAGAGGGGCGAATGTGATTGGAGAAGCAGTGAAAACTTTTTGGTGGTTAAATGGAAAGATCGTCGAGATGTAGTTATGCTTACCACCCTACACGAAAATAAAATGATCACTCTTCCAAAAAAAGATAGGGTTACAAACGAAAACATTCAGAAGCCATTATGTATTTTGGAATATAACAAGCAAATGGGTGCCGTCGATCGCTCTGATATGATGATTAGCAGTATTGACTCTACGCGCAAATGCATCAAATGGTACAAAAAGCTATTTTTGCATACCATTGATATAGGTTTGCTGAATGCTCATGCCATGTATTTGACACAAAATACAGCAAAAGTTCCATTGGCAACATTTCAACTTGCAGTAATTAGACAGTTGTTAGATAGGTAAAAAAAATTGACCAAGAATATTTCTATACCTATATATATATATATATATATATATATATATATATATATATATATGTATGTATGTCTTTTCAGGTCTCAAAACGCAGCATCGCGTTCTGTTCATGTGGATCTTGGTAATAGAAGACTTACAGGAAGGCACTTTCCTGATCTAGTACCATCAGCCAAGGATAGCCGTAAATCGGGCTACAGGAGATGCCATGTATGTTCCCATACCAAAATAAATCCTAAGAAGAGAAAAGAGACCAGATATATTTGCAAGGAATGTGATGTCGGGTTGTGTGTAACTCCCTGCTTCAAAATATATCACGAAGAAGAAAGATTTTGAAACCAAGGCTTTTTTTAATATTTTTTATAGAGTTTTATATTATTTTGATTAATTTTTTGTATTTCATGCCAAAGGGACTTTTCTATTTTAATTTTGTTTGATATTTTATATTTTTTAGTACGTTTGAAGAGTTTCTATTTTGGTTTTGTTTGATATTTTTTATTTTTTAGCAAGTTTAGTGAGTTTTTATATTAGTTTTGTTTGTATTTTATTGGTTCTAATGTAATAAAACTAAAATTAAAATGGTTTTTTATTCCGTCGGATATAGCCGACACTGGGCCCTCTGGCACTGCAAAAAGTCCGGTCCCACAGGCAAATTTCGTCGCTGAGACGTCGGTCTCGAAAGGGTTAAGTAATCTGTGATTTTTGTTTTTACCTCTTTTTGTTTTTGAAACATTCTGGAGGTAAAGGATTCATCGTTCGTTATTCCCCTTTTCTTAATATTTTTTCAGTATTGTCTGTAATTGAGAATTAAAATAATTTTGATGAAAATGGGTAACTGGCGTCAATTTATTACATTGCAAACAAAGAATAAGACTAAGATGAAAGAATTTATATTAGTAAAGTCTTATTTGCAAAATAATTTTAGTTTTTGAAGTTATAATAGTTATTTTTGTATTAAGTGTGCAAAATGAGGGTTTTTTTATGGCAATGAGAGTGTTAATTTTTTGCCAGCCATTTTCGACAAGTTGCAGCGCTTTCTGTACAGAAAATGCCAATTTTAAATTCGCTTTAGCCAGTGCTGAACGCACCCCTCCTATCTACATCACTGCATACGTTTAGGTTAGGAATCATCGCTGAAATATAAATAATATAAGAAATACGTTATTTGAAACCAGCGTGACGTCATTCCAGAAAGGTAATGCGCCAACTATAGCAATCATCATGATGGTTGCGCGGTTCTCTCCAAACCATTGGTACACCAAACTTTAGACACTTCCTAGCAGGTATAGAAGGATCGGGTCATAGGCAATTACATTTATAAAAGTAATTAAGAGCAGTGAATTGAGTATTTCCTAGTATAGGAACATTGGGTCAGGGACAATTCCAGGTATCCCTTTGGTTAATTAGATTCTGAGAAATTTCTATTTTGACGATTAAGTATATATTTATCTCTTTATTTGTTGTCCTTTATCAGAAAAAAATATCAATTAACTAGAGCTGATAGAAAAAAATCTGGTGGCATTTTTGGAATCAGCACATTAAAAACATCTAAAATCAGATGTTAGATTTCCGGCACCAAATTTTTGTTTTTATTTTGTTACCCTGTATAAATGGAAGGATGACGTGGGAAGTTTCGGCTAAAGCTAATTTTTTATGTAGTCTAGGGAAGCCATCTCTTAATCATTGCCTGTTAATATTCGAAATTGAACTAGTAATTTTATATTTTGCAGGCGTAAAAAGGACGGCGTCCAAAAAAGAAATCGTCAAAGCGTACAGGAAAGCCGCCCAAAAATGGCACCCGGACAACTACCAGACGGACGAAAAAATGAAAAAAGTGGCGGAAAAGAAGTTCATCGACATCGCCGCTGCCAAGGAAGTGTTAACGGACGAGGAGAAACGGCGACAGTTCGACAACGGGGAAGACCCGCTCGATCCGGAATCCGGGAAACAGAACATGCACGCCAACTTTCACCATTTCCAAAGTTTCCAGGGAAGTCCCTTCCAGTTTAGGTTCCATTTTAATTAGCAACGGTGTACGTAACGAGGACTTTTATTCAATTTAATTTATTGCTTTTGTTGATAAAGTGAGTGACGTGTGATGCATTTAAAATTGTTTTCAGAGACTCCTGCCAAAGAGAGGCTTTTTCGAAAGGTATTTAATTTAAGAAATCATGATTCTTGGGATTAGACAAAGTGGAATTACTGTCCGACGTTTCGCTTTCGATTGCACGAGGCATCTTCAGAGATCTTTCTTCTGCGAGATCCGAGGATAAGCTCTAACACAGTGGTTCCCAAATTCCTGATGATTGCGGACCCCTAAAATTCGGCAAAACAACATGCTTAACTAAATTATTTCGTAGATAAGGTGGTGGTTGGTTTCCCCACAGAATTTATCATACTATTTGTTACTTTAGAAAGCGTTTTTGTGCTCTCAAGTGAAGTTATAATAATAATAATAATAATAACTTTATTCAAGATAGGACGAACCTAATACAAAAGTTAGCTTTTGGTTTACAATTTTGGTTATTCTTAAAATAATCCTAAAATATAGCTAAACATTAGTTAGTTTTCATATATTTTGATAAATTGCGCTTAAAAATAATAATGCTATTGCTTCCGTTTATATCTAATGGTAATCTGTTAAATTTGGAGATACCCCGCACAAACAGTGATGCCATTGAAACTGATAAATTAGTTCTAGCTACTCGATAGTCATTATTTCTTCGTGTATTATGGTTGCGAATCTCATTATTAAATGTTAAAAATTGATTAAAATATGCAGGCAAAAGACCCCTACTAATCTTGAATAGAAAAACCATGGTCAAGTAATGAAGGCGTTGCCTCACAGTAAACCAATCAAGCGTCGATAACATCACTACTATAGGCGTATACCTATTGCACTTAAGAATAATTCTCATACCCCTGTTCATTAATTTCTGAAGTGAATCTTTTTCGTTAGTGCTCATAAGGTACAACAGTGAACTGCAATAATCGAAATGTGGCTCAATTATTGTTTCATATATAGTAATTCTTGCATACATTGACAAATGACCAGAAACCCTAGAGAAAAAATATAACTTCTTGCGAATTTTCTTAGAGATAAACTGAAAGTGATTATCAAATCTCAACCTATTATCCAAAACAAAACTGAGATATTTCATCTCTGCAACCCACTCAATCTTTTCACCGTCTATCTCCAAGGAAAAGTTGTCAAAGTTTAAACCAGAAACCTTATATGAAGTACTCACTATTATTGCTTTCGTTTTAAGAACATTAAGTTTAAGTTTATTGGTTTTAAAAAACTCTCCAGCTTTCCGAAAGCTAAATTCATATTTTCCATTACCCTCTCTAAGTGTATCGTCAGCAAAGAGGTTCAAAAATTCGAAATCATGGGCATAGTTTATGTCATTGAGATAGATAATGAAAAGGATGGGTCCCAATATACTGCCTTGCGGCACTCCTATACTATTAAACACTGCATTGGAGAAAGAGCTTCTACATTTTGTTATTTGTGCACGGTCTTCCAGATATTGCTGAAACCAAGACAACATTCTTCCCCCAATACCATAATATTTCAATTTTTTTAAAAGTAAATCTCGGTCAATTGTTTCAAAAGCTCTCTCTTGTTTTCATCAATGGATTGTTTCCATTTAGTTACTGTAAGTTGCAAAGCTGTTTCACAGGAGTGGCTTTTCCTGAATCTTGATTGGTGGCCCTTAAACATTTTATTTTTATCAAAATATTTCTTTAATTGATCACAGATGGCTGCTTCCAAAATTTTTTCAACGGTAGGAAGAGTGTTGATTGGTCTAAACTCATCTACATTTGAAGGGTTGGGAATCTTAGGAACCGGTGAAATAATACTTATTTTTAGTTCATATGGAAAACATCCTCTTAACAAAGATGAATTTACAAAATTAAGCAAAACATACCCCAACACCTCAAAAGAGTTCCTCAAAAAACCTGCATTAAGTATGTCATGTGGATCAGCCTTATTCTTTAGTGAAAATACAATGCTTTTAAGTTCACACAATGTAATTGTTTCAAAATCACAGAAAACGGTCTCAACTGGATTATATATATCACCCGTCCACTCATCAGCAGGAATAATTAACTTTCAATATCCATTACACTATTAACAAAAAAATCATTAAATCTATTAGCACTCTCAACTTCACTAGATGCAAACTCATCATTTATAAATTTAATTGACAGGTAATTTAAGGATTGATTTTTACTTTTAATTAGATCCTTCAAAGTGCTCCACATAGCCCTACTATTCCCTTTATTTGCATCTATTCTGCTTTCATAGAACTCCCTCCTTTTATTTTTTATAATATTGACTACTGAATTTCTTTTAAGTTTGTAATCCTGCCACAAAACCTCTCGTCCATTATCCGCTATGGAGTTCTTAAAAACTTTATAAGCTCTATCTCTTTCTTCTACTTTAAGTTTAACATCAGTATCATACCATACTGGTTTTCTTTGTTTGTTTTTTACTTCAATCAATGGGGCAAACATATCAACTATATGCTTACATTTAGTTAAAATATCTTGAAATAAAACATTTACATTACTTGATTGAGTATTAAAATCCATTTCAATAAGTTTAGGATTGATGTTATGCATAACTTTTGAGTTTATCCTACAAAAACAGAATGATGTTAGACCATTGCAGCTCGACCTCATACACATTTTCACACAAACAATAGAATTATCGGTAATCCTTGGTACATCAAGAACGCTGACAGATATTTTATTGGATTTATTACATAATACATAATCAATCAAAGTAGAACTTACTTCACTATGACTCGTACACTCAGTCACTAGTTGATCTATCCCATATACCTGTATCAGTTCCCTTATTCTATTAGAATAATAACTTGTACTATCCAGAAAATGTATGTTAATATCACCTGTTAGTATACAGTTATCAGTTTCTGTAAAGTACTCATCACACCACTCTTTTAACTTCTTTAAAAACACAGCATGGCTAGAGTTAGGTGAGTGATAACAACCTCCTACTGTCCAGTTTACCCCATGAATATTGATTCTAATAAAAACACACCAATAATTACCAATTTCAAAGGAAGTCCCAAAAATACTAAATTTAACATTATTTCTTACAAACAGAATCACCCCTCCTGTATGTCTGCTATGGGAGTTGCAACGTATACATGAGTATCCCTTTACCTGAACGTCTAGATCATCAACTTCTTCTGTTACTCTTGCTTCAGTTAAAACTACCAATAGAGGGTTACAAATAAATATTTCTGCAATTCTGACTTCTGGGCCGAAAAACTTTGAGTATTTAGACATACTATATCACAGTTTGCCAAGGTAACAATATCACAGGAATTTATTGGTGCCTTTAGTTTTTTGCTTTCACAATATGAGGAATTCCGTTTGTGTATTTAATGACTAAATCCAATTCGCCTTTAGATTTCCTTAAGCTGTTTGAAAATCTCCCTTTCTTCCTGCCTCTGGGCATTTGAGAGATCTGGTCTCACAAAAACACTGCATCCTTTTAGTCGGCTTTCATTTCTTAGTGCAGATTGTACTTGTTTGGAATCAGTCAGTGTTATTTTAAGTGAACGAGCACCATTTTTATTCGGTTTACCAACTCTCAGTACTTTATATGTTATTACTTCCTCAATTTATAACTTGGTTTAGTACTCTTTTTGCTTCCTCAATGTCATTTGGACCCTCAGGTAAATTAAATAACATTATGTTATTGGCTCTTAACTGAGGCTCTCTTAATTCATTCAGGATATCAACTTTCTTTATCATTTCTGCAGCAGCAGAATCTGATTGGGTTCTTATCTGTATAATGGAATTCGTTAAACCTTCTAGTTGAACCTCTATATTTGCTTTCCACTCTTTAAACTCTGTTTTAAGAGTATCAAGTGCACTTATAAGTTTGGGAACATGTAAAAATCCCTCATTACAGTCCTGACAAAAATATTTGAAAACTCGCTGTGTTTTTAGTTCCATTACACGCAGTTCAGTAACTGTAAGGCCGGAGCAAGCTTGTCTTTTGTGGCAAAACGATTACAACTATCACAAGCAATTCTGGAATCCACGTCGTTTTCATCTTCATTGCATTTGAAACAAGGCATTGTAAGGATTTTGGAACACAGCTGCTCAGAATTGCATGTAAACAAATCAAAGTTCTTTGTAGGTTAAGTGAATAACTTCGTGTATTTTATAACAAAACTGAGCAGTCCCTTACGAAATTCTTAAGTATCACTTGAGTAGAAAAACATCAAGATCAATGCAGTTGATATTTTTATAAATTTTGTACACTTTAACTCAAAAAAGAACATCTACTTCTTACAACACTTTAAGGACGTCGTTGTTAAAAATAGGCAGAACCACGAAATAATGATGACATTGTTAATTACAGCTGAAAGAAAAAACAATGTTTTTTTAAAAAAAAATTATTGGGATTATTTGCTTTAAATAAAATATAGTAATATAAGTGTTAATGAAGCAATGAGTCTTTTAATTGTATGTTCAATACAATATCAGTTTCTGAAAGGCAGTTATTGTTACTTTAACTTAAAAAAAAAAAAACATTGTCATAAGTTTTTCCATAACTATGCAGCTTGGTAAGGTTTCAGCAAAAAAGCTGTAATTCGGCCAATTTTAGAGATAAGTTGCTTGATAAAATGCTCACAAAAAAAGGGTCTTTCTTATAGCGTGTAAACAGTTTCTATACGAATCCTCAACTAATACACAGGGCAAGTCAAAAAAATAGCAAAAAATCATAATTCTAGTTTTTACATTATTATCCACAAATCTTTGAGAAATTTTTCATTTATTTCATTTTTGCTGAAAGACAGAGGTATTACCTACCTACGAAAAAAATATTTTTCAAAAATCGATCCACTGGTACCAGTACGTTGAACTTGGGTCAAAAATCAAGTGCGTCACTTTTTTGAAATTTTTGGTATATATATATATCACAAAAATTTACAATTTACTTATGAACTGGAACAAAATCAAAAAAATAATTTTCTGGATATCACCCTTCATTATATAAACGAAAATATAAAAACCGAGTGGTATACTAAAAATACATGGTCTTCAAGATATTTGAATTTTAACTCTAATCATCCTATTTCACAAAAAAAAATCCGTAATTATTGGATTAGCCGATCGAGCCATACACCTCTCCGATCCGGAATATAGAGAATCATGTATCAAAAAAGCTAAAAATGCATTAAAACTAAACAATTACCCAACTTTTTTAATCAACAAAATATTTAAAAACAGAATTCACAAATTTTACAATTCCACATACTGTCCAAAAAATAAACAAAAAAACTGAACCACCTTCTTATCCTTGCCTTTTGTTGATGGTTTATCTCAAAAAATTTCAAAACCTATTTAAACCCTATAATATCGCCGTCTGTCACAAAGGTTTTAATTTATTAGAAAAGAATTTTACTAAACTGAAATCGAAAACCCCTACAAATAAAAAAAGCAATGTCATATACCAAATCCCATGTAATAATTGTGATGGTGTTTATATTGGATAGACTAGCCAATATTTAGAAAACCGAATAAATGACCACAAATATGATAAAAAAAATTGCACTGCCCTAACAGATCACAAAAACTCAAAAAATCATACTTTTGACTTTAAAAACACAAAAATTTTAAAAACTGAGCCTCTTTTAAAAAAACGGGAATTCCTAGAAATGGTAGAAATCCATAAAAACAAAAACTCAATCAATGATAAAAGATATGTAAACAAATTAAGTAAAATATATATATATATATATATATATATATATATATATATATCGATTTTATAAAACCCACAGTTGCTATCTGAATACAAATTAATACTAATATGGGTCAGTTTATTTTATTCTGTGACAATAACACCTGTGTCCTGTGCGTCTGTTCTATTTGTATGTTAAAATAAAAAGTAATGTAATTTAGGTTATATGTATGTTCATGTCCCATATGATGGTTGGATTTATTTTCGTTCCTGGTAAGTTATTTAAAAAAATCTATGTAATTTTATGAAAAACAAAATTGTTCTCTATTTTAGACTTTGAAAAAGACCGAATCTAGGTTGAAACGTCAGTCAAAATAAATATGATTAAAAAATAAAAACATTTTTCCTTTAAAAAGTTACCAAAAACCAAGAAAATAGCACCGAAGAAATATATATATATATATATATATATATATATGAGAGAGAGAGAGAGAGAGAGAGAGAGAGAGAGAAGAAAACAGAAATATCAATTTCTGTTCAGTTTCTGTAGGGTAATTATCTCTGAAAATGCCTCGTGCAATAGAAAGCGAAACGTCGGATATTAATTCCAATTTGACACAGTCTAATCCCAAGAACCATAATTTCCTAATTGACCAAAGCCTTAAAAAACTGCATAGAACACAGGAGCGTCTGCTTCTGTTATCTAAGATCCTACCGAGGAATGCTGGAAGATCAAAAAAAATAAGTTATTATTTTGAAATTTTAAAATAGGTTATTTATTTTATATCCAAAATGTAAGTTTTGAAACTTCAACTTCTATATTGAAGGGCTGAAGTTAACGAAGGCAGGTCTTTAGATGTCTAAATGTACGGCAGTATGAACAAGGGAAGCAATTGTATAAAAAACTGATACCGTTCTTAAATTTTGGAAATTGTGTAATTTTGTTACAAATTAAATAAGTATATGTCGTAGCTGACTATGTGTGAATTTTGAGGTGACATACAAAATATGAAGTGGAGCCAGTGATTTAAATTTATGAACAATGTATATCAATTTTGTATTGATTTTGTTACTTAGATTTAATTCGTACAAAAATGTTACAAAGTCATTTATTGGACTGAAAAATAAATTATTTAATAATAATTGTAAATATTTCAAATAAAAGTTTTTGTTTTAGTTTTGTTTATTTTTACTTGTTCTCTTCTATTTACATGAATTTGATCAGGGTTCTTAGCGACGTGGAAAAGTCAGTTAATTCAGAAATCCTATTAAAAATCAGGGGATTTACAAGAAATAATAGAAAGTCAGAGGATTTTATACTAAATCTGGAAAAATAATAAAAGCATTGTAATTATATTTATCATATATATTATATAACTATAATTTTTTTAACATCGCCTATATATTCAGACTTGCCCGCCGGCGCCAGAGAGTAACTCGGACGACTAGAAAATGGGCTTAAGTAGTGTGACTTTCTAGTGGGAGCATATTGTGTTTTAAAAGATTCACTTGTCAGGAGAGCTAGCTTTTCAGCTCTTACAAATTAGATGAGTAAAAAATGTTCGAGTCTGTGAAAGGGCTTTGGACAATTTATCTTCCCTTAAAATTTGGATGAAAGATAAAGCCACTAAGCTTCCATAAAATGTTTCAGTTACTAAGACAACAAATGCTTTAAAAGATACGTTTTTAAGACCAAGAAAAAAAATCAGCGAGAAATCTATGGTTCCTTTGTTGATGATCTATTACAACTACTAAATCCACTGGTACCAGTACGTTGAACTTGGGTCAAAAATCAAGTGCGTCACTTTTGAAATTTTTAGTATATTATACAAGGTTATTCACGCAACCCGTTCATTAAAAGATTTTGATGATGCCATTTAAATAAAAATTTCAAATTTTGGGATTAAGGTAAGGTCAAGGAGTACTTCTTGTTTGAAATATTTTCAACTTCCTGTCATTTCCGGTTTAACCGGAAGTTGGTATCAACTTGCTTATTTTAAATGGAGCACCCTGTATTTTATGATATTTTTGGATTTTACGGTGAATTTTAATGCTATTTTATGTAGCA
The DNA here is from genome assembly GCA_030620095.1 of Kuschelorhynchus macadamiae. Classification (NCBI taxonomy): domain Eukaryota; kingdom Metazoa; phylum Arthropoda; class Insecta; order Coleoptera; family Curculionidae; genus Kuschelorhynchus; species Kuschelorhynchus macadamiae. The sequence continues at coordinate 35,762 of JAUTXW010003853.1, read as the reverse complement.
TGTCCTATACCTAGGTTCAAGCGTTCTTAAGATATTTGACCTTGGACCGAAAATGAGCCTTCGGGGTACCAAATTTTAAAATCTCATATTTTTGTAAGTTTTGAAGATATAACCTCCATATTTTGCAGACGATCGGTAAATAATCTTAGGTTTCTATTTTTTTTATTGAATTTGTCTATTTTTATACAGGGTGTCCTAAATTCAACGGCAAACATTCACATTGTCAAAGCCGCTAAAGTCCGTTTTTTTAAATGGGACACCCTATAACTTTATGCACTATCAAATGTAGAATTTCATTTTCTATCGAACTGTATTAAGGTTCCCTATACCTATTCGTAACCACTTTCGAAGTAATTGGGTTTTATAAAAATATCATATGTATTTGCTTAAATGTTTACATGTTCCAATGGTGAGCCATGGAAAAACAATTGAGATCCAATATCCAATATGACAGATGACTAGTATGCGTTATTTATCGAAAGCTGTCAGTGATAAACTAAATGTTCTAAATCGAAATGGAAGAATACTCAAACGCTGATATTCTCAATCTATTTTATATTCATGGAGAATGTTATAAAATTTTGGAGAGAACGTGTCGTGTGTTTAATGAACGCCATCCTGATTTGCCGCCAATGAACAAATCAAAATTCAAGAGGATTGAAACGAACTTTTTGCGTTTTGGCAAGGTTAAAGTTACAAAAAATGTTCCGAAACCAGTGACAAATGCCGAGGATAACGTAATAAACACTTAGCTTATTTCCACGCAAACCCGCAAAGTTCAATACCGTCTGCATAAAACGATTTGAGAATTTCTTCTACATCTGTCCAAAGAATCTTGAGCGAACATCATATGCACCCTTATTCCTTCCAAAACGTGCAAGGCTTGAGACCTGGTGATGACGTCCAACGAGTAGAATTTTGCGAATTCATGTTTTTGAAAATTCAAAAGGACCCTCAATTCCTTTCAAAAATATTTTGGACCTATGAAGCGAAATTTTTTAGAGAAGGAATAACAAATAGAAGAAACGAACATTTCTGGGCAGCAGAAAATCCGCACGCTTTACGCGTTTCAATGTTTTCGGTATAGTATTAAATGATCAGGTGCGGTACTGTATTTATGAAGACAATTTAAACAGTGATAAGTATTTGGAAGTTCTACTATTGGTAAGCTGCAAAATTATTGGTATCAATTAGATGGGGCACCAGCACATAATTCCGCTGCAGTTTATCTCCAAGTATCTCCAATTTTTGAAGATCGCTGGATTGGTCCCAATGGCCCTTGGAGATGGCCCCCGCGATCGCCTGATTTAACACCCCTAGACTTTTATTTATGGGGATTTATCAAAGGTAAAGTCTATGCTTCCCCAGTAAATAACCAACAAGATTTACTGGACAGGATACGAACAGCTTTTGCCGAATTAGAAAACGGACAAATTCAACGGGCCACAGCAACTGTACAAAGAAGAATTGAAATGTGTCTTCAAATGAACGGACAACATATAGAACATTTGTTATAATTCAATTTTATTATTTTATTTATTTATTGTTGATTGTTAGATTGCTATAATTTTTAAGTTCACAAAAACAAGTTTAAAACAGTCTCGAACTTAGTAGATATGGTTAAAAATAATGTAAACAATTTATTACATTTTTTATAACTTTTAACTTTTCCGAAACGAAAAAATTTCGTTTCAATCCTCTTCAATTTTCTCTTGTTCAGTGTCGATAAATGAGGATGTTTTTCATTAAAAACATGGCACGTTCTCTCCAATATTTTGTAACATTCTCCGCGAATATAAAATAAATTGAGAATATCAGCTTTTGAGTGTTATTTTATTTTAATTTAAAAGTTTCAAATCAGCTGTCATGTTGAATAGAAAAGCACAACAACTGTTTTTCCACGGCTTACTACGGGAAGGTGTAAGCATTTAGCAAATACATATGATAGTTTAATAAAAACCTGATTATTTCGAAAATGGTTACGAATAGGTATAGGGAACCTAAATACAGTTCGATAGAAAATTAAATTCTACATTTGATAGTGCATAAAGTTATAGGGTGTCCCATTTAAAAAAACGGGCTTTAGCGGCTTTGTAAATGTGAATGTTTGCCGCTGAATTTAGGACACCCTGTATAAAAATATACAAATTCAATAAAAAAAATAGAAACCTAAGATTATTTACCGATCATCTGCAAAATATGAAGATTATATCTTCAAAACTTACAAAAATATGAGATTTTAAAATTTGGTACCCCGAAGGCTCATTTTCGGTTCAAGGTCAAATATCTTAAGAACGCTTGAACCTAGGTATAGGACATGCTATAAAAAATAGCATTAAAATTCTCCGTAGAATCCAAAAATATCATAAAATGCAGGTTGTTCCATTTAAAATAAACAAGTTGATACCAACTTCCGGTTAATAATGTTGTGATTACTCCTGCCAGAACTAGAAGATATAGCAAAAGTCAGTATACTTCTGGGTACAGAGAAACTGAGATAATAAAATCCCAGAATTTTCACAATAAGCAAAAGAATTCCTAAAAGTTTAACATTTTTTAATTTAAAAAATACAGACTTTTTGAAAAAACCCTGCAACTTCTTTCTAAACAAAAAAATCAAAAACCGCCAAATACAGCCCTAGATATCGAACAAAGCTTCTAAATGTGATTACCTACTATGAAAGTTCTAAAATAATTATTTTTATAAAAGACCACTCCTGGATATTGATTAAACAAATAATGGCCTTTCAGAATCTTTTTAATTTTCAAAAATCGGCTAAGGCGTTCACGAGATACTAAAAACGATGAAAAAAAGTGTGCCGACTAATTTTGTGAGTAGTTTATAAACACGGTAAAAATAAAGCAATTTTTAATAAAAAGGAATGTGTATATTTCTATATCTTATTTTAAATACATACTTATCACAATTAAGGTTTAAAAAATAAATCATCAAACACATAACGCAAATACAGTTAATAATCAGAAATTTTAAGACAAAACATTGTATACAGCGAGAGAGTTAAAACAATAAGAAATATTTCCGAAGGCGCTAATTTTATTTATATTGTCGATAACTATTAACCTTCAAAAAAAGAAACTATCTTGAAATTATTTCTGTACATTAATAAAATGTTATTTGACATTTTTTCAACATTTTATTCTTATATCACCATCACTCAGTCTTGATTCCCATTCTAAAAACCATTAAATTTAAAGAATTCCATCTTTTTTTCATTTAGATAAGCTAAAAATTTGCCACTCGGAGTATCCAGTCCTTTGATGTCAAGCACTAGGTTATCGTGAGTAGGGCAGGACCCAATCTGTAAAATATTAATATTAAATAATTAATTGTACAGTGTGGGCAGCAAAAACTTTCCATCTTTGGAAACCTTCTGGAACAACGAAATATAGCCTTAGCTCCTAGACTTTTAGGGAAAAAAATTTGGTAATCAGGTTGTCGAGTCTTTTTAATTGTCATCAAAATGTTAGTAATATTGGTTAAATTTTAACATTCCATTTTTTGTCCTAACACTGCAACCTGTAGTGGAAGATAGCTCACAATACAAGATTTCTAACCACACTACACCACAACTTGTTACGTTTTGGACGCGCATTTCGCTAACCAAGTTAGCATCATCAGCAGATGATATAAACCTTATATCATGTAACATTTTAATTTCGTCACTACATTTTAATGCATAAAAATCCGTAAATCCGGTACTGTTAGTCTCCTATCGATGTAGTAAGGTGCTCGCGGTCTCTGCTTAGCGAAATCTTCCGCTTCATATTGAGGCAATTCACTAGTCTTCGTGTAGATGGCGCCTTAGTTTTGTTCAATTAGTAATTTTACTTTCTTCTCCTTTAAATATTTTTTCTTTCCTGTGATCCAACTCAGGGATTGGCTGATCTATTGTCCAGATTTGGTCAGTTTGATTTTAGTAAAGTGGCACCACTGACGGATTGTCATTCCCCTACTGCTGCCTTGACCTGGTGGTGAGGTAGGTCAAGCTTCTTGTCTCTCTGGAAGGTGAAGGTTAAGTGTGAAAGTTTGTCGGCGAATTGATCCTGTTTTAAACCAGGCCATCTTTTGGGATTTACGTCGGCAACTTAGTTAAAAAGGCTCCTATGTGTATTTAATTACGTTGTACCTTAATATTTTTGGTTGAGAAACTTTTTATTACTCTCTTGTGAGGATTTAATTGCACTTGACGACCTACCATATTTTATTGATGGGACAAACTTTACGAAATGACTAATAAGAAACCCTTTACCATCAAATAAGGGTTTTTTTTCTTCTTCTCCCTCCTCTTCTACTTTTTGTTCCTGTTCTCCTAACCAGGGTTCGAACCTGGATGTGTCATTGTAAGTAGGGCAGACGTCTGTTTCCTAGTACTTAAGTGTGTATGTACCCAGTTTTCCTGCTGGAAATGTCTTCGATGACACTTACATCATAGACTGCTGATCTAAGTCACTGATGCTGATAGACACTTAGAAAAGTATCTTAATTTTAACATCCCTTGTGCTGAATTGACTTTATTGTTTATTGCTGATCAACTTTATGACTTTTTCTTATTTCTTTTGAGTGTAGAGTATACTTTTTGATAGAAAGTTCTAACTACTGCTGGTATGCATAAACCATGATTATTGGTGTTGTCAATAAGATTGTTGTTGTCAAATTATTTTTACTTTATAACTCATGCTGATACTCAATATCACATTATAAGTTTAGGACACAATAATCTATAGGTTTTTGTCAACATTTGACCGTATAGTAGGCTTTAAGATACAGAACATCACAGTATAAGTTTATGACACAATAGTCTATAGGTTTCTGCCAACATTCGATAGTATAATATACTTTTAGACACAGTGTTGTAAAGTGTGATCACATCTTGAAATTTTAACTTATAAGATCTAGTTAGTTTATACAGGGAATATAATAAGTATTATAGACAGGTAACACTACTGGAATATGTGATGATCTTTATGATTTATTGTATTTACTTGCTTTTTAAAGATATTTAGATATAAAACAATGGTGTCAATTTGTTAGGTAATATTGGTGATTGGATTTGAAACTTAGTTATATAAATTTTTCTTGTTATTTGCTTGCTCTTAGATTCACATAATACCCTTTTCTTTTATTTTATTATTGTTCATGGTATGTGAATTAATGAAGTTAATTAATTGCTTGATTATTTTGCATCTTTTAAAACATTTTTACTGTTAGATCAAATTGTTCGGTAAATTAAAACAACTTAAAGATTTTCTTTATAAACATAGATTTTGGAGTCCATTACTTTTACCTGTCATTAGCTGATTGAAAATTTCTTTTCTCATCCGTATTACTTAATTTTCAGGTTTTATTGAACATTTAGTTTGTTGTTTTGTGATTCTTTAGCTATTTTCATAAAACATTTTACACAGTTGATCTAATATTTGGATAGTGATCTTTATTTGAATATACCTTAGATTTTTCTCTCAGTATATGAGGTATGAAAACTGATTAACATAGGATCATTACACAGTCAATTGTCATTTAAAAAAAAAAAAAAACTTCAATTAAGGCCAATTTCTTTCATATGTTATATAAAATAAACTAAAGGAGATAAATATTTCTGGAAATATTTTGGGGAGCACTGAACTTGTTAATAAATGTTATGTGTTGAATATGCTTCGTTTTATTTTTTTTACTATTAACTTTAATTAATTTTATCTTAGTGGTCTTCAGGAGTGGTACTCATAACATCTAGAGCGGTTAACAGTAAACTGGTATAAAACTGTTGGCGCCCTTATAAATAGAAATCGAACCAATCTCCCTGAGCAGTCGGTGATTTGCACACTAACTTTACTGCCTCTCTTTCAATCAACCACTTAGTGTAGATTTATATTATCTTAAAACAAATACATACTCTCTGCTATCAAACAAAGAAAGAGTGTGGCAATCATCTGCTGATGATGCTAACTTGGTTAGCGAAACGCGCGTCCAAAACGTAACAAGTTGTGGTGTAGTGTAGTTAGAACTCTTGTGTTTTGATTCCATTTTTTGACACCAACGCAGAAAGCGATGATACATGCGCGAGTGACAGACTGCGTCCACATGCAAAATATTGCAGCAGAACTCCGAATTATCAAAAACACTATCTTTTCGGCGAAGAAAAAAATTGAGGAATATAATCAAATATTCTGGTCGGAAAAAGATCTCTAGCGATGGCGAAGATGAAAAATTAAATCATCATTTAAGAGTTCATCCTTTCCATATAGCTATTAAAGCCAAAGAAGAAATTAATTTTCCTGATCCTGCAAACACTGCAAGAGGTAGAGTGAGGAATTCAGACATCAGAATCCGTGTATATAGGCCAATCTGTCGGTATGTGTTGGTTTTCTATACACGGTGTATTCGAAACGTCCGTTAGCAATTTTGTGACCAGAACATCTATAAATGGGAGTTTTTTGTTTTCCTCCAACTCTAGAGTAAATTGTTATCTAGGATGCATTGAATTTACTTGAGTCAGAAATTTCGAGCTCTGTATCTAGACATTTAAACGCAAGATGGCATCATCACCCAGCACAAATTCAAGCTGTAGCCAATACCCTAATATCTATAGCAGAATTATTTCGGATATGCAGTGACGTAACGACAGCACAAAGGAACGTATTTCTTAACGGTTAATATACCAAGTTATTTAAGGAATGCACACGCTATAGCGTTCTCGGCAGCAATCACGGTGGCGATTCTTGGCCGCCATGCCATTAAAAAGGATAAATGCTAATTTTAATAACTTTACAGTTAACCAAGCTATGCAGACATTTAACAAAAACTATATATTATTATATAATTAAATAAAGAAAAGAAAAACAATATGAAAAGTGATTTATTCATTAAAAAAGTACAAAATATGTTTTTATTCTAAAATTTTATATTAAGTTATTTTATAATAAAAAAGCCAAAACTTTTCTGGGCTAAGAAAGTTATAATTTTAATACGCAAAGAGCCTATTATTTTAAATATCCTTTTTTTAGCTAGAAAAACTAAAAGAAAGAAAAGAAAACTTAAAGGACGATGTAGAAAGGGAGGCAAAATCGATAGCAATTGCTTCAGCTTTCGAGCAGTCTTGTCCCCTCCTCAGAGTTCAAAACGCGCAGAGTCAAATGGTGGAGCGTAAAACTCGCCAAACTAAGGGACAAAGCGCGAATGAGACTCAGGAGCGCCTTAAAAGGGGAAGGACAACACGACGCAACGTGGAACGAGTACAAGGAAGCAAGGAAAGACTTTACTCTGCAGCGATAATCGAGGTATGGTAGGCTCCTTGCGTAGAGCAGATGGCACCTGGACTTCGACAAGCGAGGAGTCAGTCCGACACCTGCTTGAAGTTCACTTTCCAGGAGCAGATAACGCTGACGCACAGACAGTGATGACAGAGCTGCCCCAGACTAACTGGAATATGGCCACTACAGTAATCACTGATGATAGCGTCACCTGGGCCATCAATAAATTCAGCCCTTACAAGGCCGCAGGGCCGGATAACATCTTCCCGGCCCTATTGCAAAGGGGCCTCAACATATTGAGGCCTTTCATTAAGGAACTCTACAGGGCAAGTATCGCCCTTGGGTACGTACCAGAGGTATGACGGTCAGCTAGAGTCAAATTCATTCCGAAACCGGGAAGAGAGGACTATACGACCGCCAAATCTTTTAGGCCGATAACCCTGACATCCTTCCTAATGAAAGCATTGGAAAGGATCATTGACAGGCATCTAATGGAGGGAGCACTAGCAGTCTCACCGATTCATGCTAATCAGCATGCATATAGGGGAGGGCGATCAACGGAGTCGGCTCTCCACAGTATGGTGCAAAGGATTGAGAAGGCTTTACAATTTAAGGAAGCAGCTTTAGCTGTGTTTTTCGATGTTGAAGGAGCATTTGATAGAGCACGGACAAACGTCAACTGCGACTCGCTCGTAGCCAGGAGGGTTAAAACGAATCTGGTGCGTTGGGTTAGAAGTGCACTGCAAGAGCGCGGCGTCCAAGCGAGTCAGGGCGGGTACCAGATAGACATCGGGGTGCGAGGCGGATGCCCTCAAGGCAGCTGTCTCTCCCCGCACCTTTGATGTCTAGTCATGGACGGTCTGCTCAACAGACTCGTGGAGGCCGGCTTCTATGCACAAGCCTATGCGGATGATGGATTGATTCTAATATCAGGCAAGTACTTGGGCATCATCTGCGAGAGAATGCAGATGGCCTGTAATATATTGGAGGCATGGTGTAATGCGGTAGGTCTCACGGTTAATCCGCGGAATACTGAGATGATCCTCTTTACAAGGAGAAGGAATTTAGGAGATTTTCAACCCCCAAGATTGTATGGTCAACAACTGACCTTGACAAAAGAGGTTAAATACCTGGGGGTCAGAGTAGATGCAAAGCTGAGCTGGAAGACTCATCTCGATAGGTAGATAAGGAAGTTAATAGCGACCTTCCGCCAGCTCCGTCGCTGCACAACCTGGGGGCTAAGTCCTAGGGTCATGCACTGGCTGTACCAAGCAGTCATAAGACCCAGGATATCATACGGCTCAATAGTATGGTGGCCCTCGGTGGAGAGGAAAACCATTCGTTCCAGTCTTGCAAAAGTCTAGAGACTGGCTAGCCTAGCGATAACTGGAGCAATGAGGACGACGCCGTCAGCAGCATGGGATGTCTTGCTAGGGCTGCCATCATTGTCGACTTTTATTAAGAAAGAGGCTATGGCAGCGCATTGCGAATGGGAGACGCAGGAGCTTGGCATACCAAAGGTGAGGTTGTGGGTCACGCAAGGATCTCCCACATTGTGGAAAGAGAGATCCCTTTATCTACCTACAGAGTAGCACGACCCTCAGGCAGACTAAGATGGCATAAGGGTTATAGTATCTCAACCCCAGAAAGAGAGGACTGGGAGAGAAACAGGCTGGAGTTCTCCAGAGAGGCAATTGTTTGCTATACGGATGGTTTACGTATGACACAGTTGCAATCCTCTGGTGCTGGAGTTTATATTGAGGCTACACAAACCGGGTCCAGCTTCCCTTTGGAGAAGTTTTCAACGGTGTTTCAGGCTGAGGTATATGCCATTCTAATGGCAATAACGATGAAGGAAGTCATAGAGGGGGGCAGAGGGAGAGATTGTCATATGCTCAGACAGTCAAGCAGCACTTAAGGCGCTCGACTCACCCACGGCGGGATCAGTTTTGGTTCAGGAATGCGGTGAGAGGCTAGAGCATTTGGCGAGACGTAAAAAAGTAAAGTTGGTTTGGGTGCCAGGACACTGTGGGACTGAGGGCAACGAGAGGGCAGATGAGTTTGCTAGACTCGGCGCCACACACTGGGGCAAATGCGGAAAAAACTATGTTACTGAAACTGTAAATTTTAATTAATTTGAAACTAATTTTTTATAACAAATTTGCTGTAAAACTAAGTTATAATTGACTTTTAACAAAACAAATTAGGTTACCTTAATAAACGATGCCCAAAGTTGGCATTTGGTTAAATTATGTAAAATTAATTTTTTTATATAAAATTCGTCAGTCTTCAGTTAGGCACTTTTATAAGATATTCTCCCATTTTTCCTACATAGATTAACCCAAAAAGTTTATGACAACATAGTTTGGACAAAAAAATATACCGATGGGCAATTTAATTGGGAGCGCTCTACTACTTCGGTAAATAGTTTTTAAAGTCGGCGATTCAAAAAAAGCTCCGTTAGCCTCCAACACAATTTGGTAGTAATTTTCACCTACATATATTCCAGAAACAGTCCTATTAATTTCAGCTGCAACCATGTGCAACCGCGACCTATGTAACCTTTTTTTATTTAGAAAACTGTTAAATTTAAAACATATCATGGGTAGAACTAAACTATATTCTCATTTGCGTGAGTCCCAAACTTATTTGGGTCAATATCATAGATGCTACTGATTACGTCCAGAATAAATAAAATAATATAGGTAATCACCGACAAATTAACTATACAGGATGTCAATTTAAAAACCTCCCACCCCTATTATTTTAAAAATGTAACCCGTTTCGAAAAAATAGTGCCGGTTTTTGATGTTCTCCATTTTCAAAAATCTGATTGTTGCCAAGGTGAGTTTGTATTCCATGCATTTTATACGGACGTGTATAGGGGATAAACCTGTTATTTTAAGCGCTTCATTATTTTTGTCTGTTTCTGTCTTAATTTTTCATTAAGCATGGAAAAAAATAAAACATGTCTCTACTGCTCTAAAGTATCTAGATGAGGGCCGAGGATTTTTCCAAATTACTTTGCCTTGATCTTTGGCTTGATGATATTTGTAAAGGCATCATGGAAGTTATTAATTAATAATTAGAAGTCAGATTATTTATTTTAATCTTTAGTCAAATAATTTTGAGATTTCAGATTCTCCACTCTTAAGTAACACCTTAAAGTCATTATTACTAATTGGTGGCCATTCAGTGTATCCAGATCTAGGTTTATAGGATTGGTATATTTACTTAATTTAGCTTGGATAAATAAAGACACGTTACTTAAAGCTTGACTCTATTATTTAAACTTGATGAGGAACTTTCTGCATAAGTAGACTCTGTAAATGTCTTAATCGAAGTAGGCGTTCGTTGACTGCTCACGTGTAAATATTTTGACAAACGTCAAATTCAGGTTAATCTACTTCGTTATTTAATTATATTTATTCTAGTAGTGTTTAGAGTAATAAAAGTGTTGAGAGTCATAAAAACGCCGCCAATACTTTGTGACATTGATTTACTGACATTATGGAGTCCCTTACCATATCATATCGCACCTTATGTGAAGTGCTTCTTGATAATGGAGACATTCAAGGGTATGTTCGCGATAACATTCGGCATTTGAGTGACACACATTTTTCTATTCTGTCCGAGCAACTTCAAAAACGTTTCTTGCCACATTTCTACAAAAAGTTTAAGGAGGTCTCTCGAAACAAAACTAGGTTCCGAAAAAAGTTCAGTAATTGGATGGAGGGTGAGTTTTCAATTAATTTTTCTGATGATGGAGATGCTGGGGTTTTTTTTAATCAAGGAGGGAGGCCAAAAAAAAGTTTCGATGATTGCGGTAAAAGAAGTAAGAGACAAAAAATTCAAAATCTTCGCTCAACACATCCGCAGAATCTAATTAATGCAGCAAGTACCTTATCAAGTGTAAATAATACAGGTCAAGCCTCGGGTCAAGCTTTTAGTAACGATACAGCATTGTCTTTATTTATTCAAGCTAAATTAAGTAAATACCAATACGAGGTTATTAGGAAGGCTGCTAAAAATATAGGATGTAATATTTTTCCTAGTTATAAAAAAATTACTACGGCGAAGAAGGAATGTTATCCTGACAACATTAATATTACGGACACATCTGCTGAAGTTCCACTTCAAAACTTATTAGATCATACGGCAAAAAGAATACTAAGAACAAAAAATCAAACAGAATTGGATACATTGAATGGCCAAGAATTGGTATTGACTTCAAAGTGGGGCTGTGATGGAGCTTCTGGGCAGAATGAGTTTTCCCAAAATTATTTAACCGAAGATGAAAATAAGTCTAATTTATTTATGACTTCCTTGGTGCCTTTGAAAATGTTATCAACTGAAGATCAAAACAATGTTATTTGGCAAAACCCTCGACCATCATCGACCAGATATTGCAGAGCAATACGATTTCGTTACGAAAAAGAAACCCTTGAAATGACACGTGCTGAAAAGGAAAATGTTGATAGGGAATATGCAAACCTCCAACCATCAAGAGTAGAATTAGACGGAATCGTAATTAGGGTCAAACATGTTTTGATTTTTTCTATGCTTGATGGAAAGGTAGCCCAAGCTATAACGGGAACTTCCTCATCAAGCAATTGTTTCATTTGCCAAGCTCGTCCTTCAGAAATGAACGACCTAATAAAAATTCGACAGAAGCCGACAAGTGAACAAGCTCTGAAAATAGGTTTATCCCCTTTACATGCTCGGATAAAATGCATGGAATACATACTCCACCTCGCCTATAATCAAAGTTTTGGAAAATGGAGAACATCAAAAACAACAGCACTTATTAAGGAGGCAGAGAAGAAGCGGATACAACAAGAATTTCTTAATAGACTAGGAATCCGGGTAGATTTTGTGAAGCAGGGGTACGGTTCATCAAATACAGGTTGCTAATACATAATTTATATAGTTTAATTTGCCTATAATTACCTATATTATTTTGTTTACAGGTAATACTTCTCGCCGGTTTTTTGCTAATCCAGATTTAACATCTGAAATTACAAAAATTGATAGAACATTGATTCAGCGTCTTGGTGTTATTCTTGACGTAATCAACAGCACCTATGATATTGACCCAAATAAGTTTGGAACTTACGCAAATGAGACCGCCGAGTTAGCAGTTAGTCTCTACCCTTGGTATTACATGCCTTCGACGTTACATAAAATTTTAATCCACGGTGCAGAAATTATAGCCTCTGCAGCTCTTCCCATCGGTATGCTTTCCGAAGAAGCCCAAGAAAGCCGCAATAAGGACTATAAAATATTTAGATTAAATTATTCAAGAAAACACTCCCGACTAAAGACAAATGAGGACTTTTTCATAAAATTTTAGAAACATCCGACCCTTTTATTTCAAGTTTAAGACCCGAACCAAAAAAAAACATTACCCTGTAAATAGTGAAATTTTAGAGTTATTAGTTTAATAGTTTTAAGAGTCCTATCCGAACTTTTTAAGACCTATCGAAATAAGGTGGTATAGTTAACAATACCAAATTTGGCAACATCACTGCTTCATTTCGATAGTTTTTAAAAAGTCAAGACAGGAAAGTGAAATTCGTTTTATTATTTGACCTAATCGTTTTATCACTCTAATTAGGTGAAGTCAGTAACGTACCGATTTTCAATTGTTTTTTGAACTTAAGTATAGGACATAATATAAAACTCAAAACAATTATCGCATATTTCCCAAATTGCCAAATTTCATTTTCAGATATAAATATCTTGAATTTAAATATTTTTTATAGAATAAGGAATCATGTTTCAAAGAATTTTACGGTGTGTCACAGAATTTAAACAAAATTTACAAAATAACGCGATTTCTAACTTTGTACCGATTTGAAAATATGCGATAATTGTTTTGAGTAGTGTAGTACCTATAGTATAAAAATATGATATAAGTTAAGATAGAAACGTGCAACCTGTTTCGCTCTATATTAAACCGTTCATGTTTTACAGCCAGTGATATTGGCCGATTTTTAACTGTCAATATTTCAAAAACAGGAGAAAATATGTAAAGATACTATACACGAAACGTGATTCTTTAATTTTTCGAGAAATCAAGAAATGTATAATAATATACAGGATGTCTCATTTAAAAGTCTGTGCAACACTTTTTGGACACCCTGTATTAATAAAACTCAAGTACTTAAACAATTTATTTCAAACCATAAAACTCTTGTATTAACTTTTTTTTTCTGAAGTCAGTGGTTTCTAAAAAAAGTTATAGGCCCCTAATAAAATGACCACTCTGTACATTTGAACCATGCTGTGTTTATTTTCTTGTAAATATCCGATGTAATTTTTCATTCTGAGACAAATAAGACCAACTCGAAATTAATACCATTATCCAGTCTCAAGCTATATGGTTTTTTCCGTTTTTTGGCTTAATTGCCCCACTGTGCGCCACCAGCCCGTATGTAGGACCAGAACCAGCTTTAGGCATCACTAGGTAGCAGATAAGGACAGCACTCGTGAATGGAGGCCAGTTCGGGGTCGAGAGGCAAGCTAAAGAATTCATTGTGAAGCCCGATAAGGGCCGAACAGAGTGGTTACTAGCCCGAGACAGGAAAGCTCTAAATTCCACCGTAGGAATAGTAACGGGGCACTGTCGATTGAGGAGACATCTCTTTATGTTAGGCATTGAGGAAGATTCTATCTGCACGGAGTGACAGGAAGAGGAGGCAACTCCGCTTCATTTCCTGTGCAGATGTGAAGCGCGAGCGAGACTGCGACGAGATATTTTCGGCGCTACGGTCTTGCATAGGGACGAAGTTAAGGATCTTGCATGGAAGAATATACAGACTTACATAGTAAGGACAGGCAGATTCAAGGATGTACACCTGGTGGCGGGTGGTAGTTGAGGGAGCAGCTGGGATAGACTGAAAGGGCCTTATAGGCCTACCAGTCAGGTCTCTAGACCTCCCCCTAACTACTACTACTACTACTAGCTAGAAAAACAACAAATAGCTGCATGAATTTCTTGGACATTGAAAATGCGTTCGAAAAAAGAGCTTTCGCAACGAAAGTATTTACTTTCAAGATAGATATTTAACTTAAGTAAAAATTGACTAAAATAGGATAAAAGATTCAAAGAAGTATCATTAACAAGGGCAAGAGGACATTATAAAATATTTTAAACTAATTTTAGAAAGAAATAGTGTAACAATAGAAAACTTAATGTGGAGCAAAATTATAAAAACTAATAACTAAAAACTATAAAAATATTTTTAAATAAAATATTAAACGATATAAATCAAAGATCGTTAATGTCAGAAAACAGATCCTTGCGCTCATCTTCGCCATCCGAATCTGTACTATGACGGGATTTATATCTAACTCTGGCTACTTCCCAAGCTTCTAGAATCTGCCGAATTGTAATTCTACCCATGACCAGCGCTTACTTCGCCAAGAACCTTTTCCCACGTTGCCACAACTTTAAAGGATATTCCTTTTAAGGCAAAAATATATTGGTCATAATTTCTTTTGCACTCTGACCAAACCATTTCGATGACAATGGTATGGTTAGAGGCGGAGAACTATATGACCAAAAGATTTTACATATTCGTCAAGAAAATGTTTTTTTTTCTGTACTTATTTTTTTCTACCAAATCCCAGATTTGGTCCTTCATTGCTGCCTCTAGAAAGGCAATATTTTTTTCGGAAAGCCATAAAATTAACCTTTTTTTGGACCAGGATTTTTGGGGTATGTCTTCTACTAGCCCAGAGTGGTAATTTGTGTTGTCCATCATAATTAATGATTTAGGCGGCAAATTAGGGACAAGTTGATATTTAAACCATTTTTCGAAATTTTGACGGTTCATACTATCGTGGTAGTTCCCACTTTCTGTTGATCTTTTAAAAACTAAACTAGCTTCCTTGATAAACCCATTCTCATTGCCGTCGTTGACGACGATGTATTTATAACCTAAAAAACAGTTTTAACACTGGAGCAAAAGATACAATCTGTTTTTTTTAAATATATAATTTAGAAGTTTGGTATATTTACGAACATGGATTTATTTGTTAAATATCAAAAAACAAACATTTTTATTTTTTCATGGCCAATAACGGTTAGATTTTAACCCAAATCCTGTTCGTGTCTCTATTGAAATTTTTTGTATGTTTAAATATTTCAATAGATTCTCTAACTTTTCGTTTATAAAAACCTGGAACCGACGCTAGAACCTTGGTTTCCTTTACATTTATGAGATGGCCCGTGTTATGCTGGTGTTCAGCTACAGCAGATTGAACAATTTGTTTCTTTTTAATACACCGTTCATGTTCCTTAAGTCTAGTTGATATTGAGCGTCCTGTTTCTCCCACATACACTTCTCCACATGAGCAAGGAATTTTCTATACTCCTTCTGTTCGGAAAGGTACAAGATCTTTCAGGGATTCTTATGTGTATTGAAGATTGTACGTATGTTGGACCGCCGAAGTAATCGTCCTATTTTGTCTGTAGTGCCATGTATGTAGAGAAGAACAACACTACCTAATGGTGGCTTTTTATCATTCTCCTTTGGCGGAGTTGGTTTACTATGTCTTTTAATTGAACGCGTAATAGCTTCAGTGCAATAGCCATTCCCTCTGAGAGCTTCGGTCAGTTTCGATGTTTCCGATGTTAAAGAATCTTGATCAGAAATCGAAATAGCTCTGAATACTAGTGAGTTAACCGATTTCTTTTGTGCTGGATGGTGATGAGAATTTGCATTTAAGTATCTATTTGTATGCGTCGGTTCTCTATACACAGAATGTCCTAACGTACTATTTTCTTTCCTTTGATCATATACATCTAGAAAGGGAATTGTTCCATTTGATTCAATTTCCATCGTGAACTTGATAAATATCTTTCAAATTTTCTTAATCCATTTATTGGAAAACAGATTCTTTTATTAAAAACTCTGCACATTTCGTCGAAAAACTTAAGACAATCCAGTTGGATCCCGAAGATATTTTGGTCAGTTTCGATGTAGAATCACTTTACACAAATGTTCCTGTCAACGACTCAATTTCCATTATATCAGACATACTGGATAATAATAATCTTGATAAAAACTTAATACACCTAGTGGAAGCTTGTCTTACATCTACTTATTTCATTTTTCAAGGAACTTTTTATGAACAAACTTCAGGGGCAGCTATGGGATCTCCTCTATCACCTGTGGTAGCGAATATCTTTATGAAAGCCTTTGAGGATATTGCTCTAACATCCGCTCCACTAAAACCGAAGCACTGGTTTAGATATGTAGATGATACTTTTGTTGTTTGGCCTCATGGACAGGATAATCTCCTCATATTTCTGGACCACCTTAATCAGCATAATATCAAGTTCACGATGAAAATTGAATCTAATGGAACAATCCCCTTTCTAGATGTATGTGTTCAAAGGAAGGAAAATGGAACATTAGAACATTCTGTGTTCATAGTAAACCAACTCCGCCAAAGGAGAATGATAAAGAGCCACCATTGGGTAGTGTTTTTCTTCCCTACATTCATGGCACTACAGACAAAATAGGACGATTACTTCGGCGATCCAACATACGTACAATCTTCAATACACATAAGAAGATTGGACAATGCTTGCGATCCTCGAAAGATCTTGTACCTTTTATAAACAGAAGGTGTATATAAAATTCCTTGCTCCTATGGAGAAGTGTATGTGGGAGAAACAGGACGCTCAATATCAACTAGACTTAAGGAACATGAACGATGTATTAAAAAGAAACAAATTGTTCAATCTGCTGTAGCTGAACACCAGCATAACACTGGCCATTTCATAAATGTAAAAGAAACCAAGGTTCTAGCATCGGTTCCAGGTTTTTATAAACGAAAAGTTAGAGAATCTATTGAAATATTTACGGTTTACATCACACGTGGAAACCGATCTTTATACAGGGCCACAGTTCGGCGAGCATAAGTCGGGTATAAAAGTCCGCCTGAATCTCTTCGAGCTCATTCAATGTTCAGATGTCGAAGAGTAAAGATCCCTGAAGATGCCTCGTGCATTTGAAGGCGAAACGTTGGATAGTAATTCCAATTTGACACGGTCTAGTCCCAAGAACCACGATTTCTTAAATATAAATATTTTTATGATCCAAAATTTACTGATTTTTAGCCATTTTCGACAACTTGTAACATTTCTATTTTTTGATATTTAATAAAAATAATAACTTTCCCACACTCTAATATTATTTACCTTTAAAAAGTTTAACTTTTATGATTATAAGGGTTAAAAGAACACCTTAAAGTAGCAAAAAATTTAAGCTGACCGATACTCTTAATGTAAATTAAACAAAAAACAAATATAGTCAAAATGCTCCATAAACTTACCTTCACCACTTTCTGAAGAGCTTGTGGCTTTCGTAGCATCCTGCCAGGTGTTTCTAAAAGACCCTTTACTGAATATCCATGTTTCATCAAGGAAGACTGGAGTAAAACCGTTTTCTAGCGAATTAATATTTTTTTGTGTATTCCCTCAAAAATTTAATTCTCTTATTAAAAACATCTGGTAAATCCACGAGATACTTGCGGTTGTTACTTCTCTTCCATCGAAAGCCAATTTCTCTTACCCATTTTCGCAAAAAAACTAATAGAATAGTTGAAATGATTGGACATATCATAAATTAGTTTCTGATGCAGAGACTTTATGGTAATATGTACATTTAAGTAGTCGGTTATCTTGATATGCTCTTTGTTTCTTCTTGATGATAATTCTTTGAATCTTTTGTCTGATTTTAGACCATTTTTTCTTAAATTAAATATGGATCTTGAACTTACTTTCGTTGCTGAAGCTGTTCTTTCCACCACATAATGAAGGTCCAAGGCAATTCTTGCAGCTACTTGTTGTTTTTCTAGCTTAAAAAAAGCTAATATATTAAGAATAATAAGCTGGCTTCGCTCACTTAGTCGTCTATTTCCAATTTTCTTCGGCATTTTCGATATTGACTTTGTTTTGACGCATACATAACCTATTTTAATTTTCCGAAATGTCACACTTAAGGATTTGTCAACGTGACAAGTTTTAGTTGAAATAAGAAAAATCATGACTTTCTTTAGTAAATTTAACTGTTACAAAGATGCAAAAAATTACGTCACTGCATATCCGAAAAATTTCTACTATAGATCCGTGCGAATAACTGAAACACAGACGAGACAAAACGAACTTAATTTAATATCTATAACAATATAATAACAACAAAGATTATGAAGAGGGATATTGAAAAATCAGCTTAATAAAAAATAAATTCCACGTTTGACTGTTTTCACATGGCATCTACTTTAATTTTTTATAGTTACCTCTTCTCCTGTATTGATACTGAACAGCAATATGCTTTTTCTAGTTTCATGATGTCCCGCCACGATGTTGTTGGGCACGAAACACGACGTCTTGGCGAGTAATTTCGCAGTGTTGCCGCCTTTAAATGTATACACAATGTTGCAAGATATAGAATCAGGATCACTGGTCTGAAATATTAAATTCATAGTTATACATACATATTGTTTAAAAATATGATGAAAATGCACAGGGAATGTCTAACTTAAGAGGATATCGGAATAATTTCTAACGTCTTATTTATCGACAAAGAAAAAATGTCCCCCATAAGGAGAGAAATGAAAAATACGTTTTGAAAAAATGTTCAGTTCTCTTTAAAACTTAAATAAAAACTTTTAAATTTAAATTCCTTTTTATGCTACAGGGTGTTGAAATATACGTACATGATCTTTATGATCGCTAGGTTTTTAACTAATCTTAATATATTTTTGCACACCCTGTATATTTTCTGCGTGCTGCAAACGCCACAGATTTTTAAAAAAATCGAACATCAAACGGATAATAAAAAGTTACAGATTAATATGAAAGAAAAACCTAGTTTAAAAAATAATATCTCAAAAAATACTTAAAATTTTTACTATTCAAATTGTTTTTACTTCCCTCATAAAAGGGAAGTACTGAAATCGTGAAAAAATCACCCCACTACTTACCCGGTTGACTCAAAATTTGGTCAAAAATTAAGGGTCTTATGGGGATGACCTGGTAACATTTTGGTAAAAATCTAATATGACAAAACAAAATTTAGGTTTAGTGAAATATTAAAAAAATCATTACTAAGAAAGTGTTTATCCAATTGATCTCAAATTTTGCACAAAAATCAGGTATTATGTAAGAAATAACTGGTAAAATTTTGGCACGAATCCAAGATGGCGGAACAAAATGGCGGCTTAATAAAATATTTAAAAATTTCGCCTGAAAAAACTATTTAATGAACTGATTTCAAATTGTGTGCCTTCATTAATTGTAATATAGAGATGAACTAGCAAAATTGTGGTACTAATTGAAAATTGTGGAACAAAATGGCGGCTAAATAAAGTTTTTGTAATCTGAAGAAGATTACAAAAATATGAATTTTCTGTTCTATTTATTTGTTGCTCTAAAATAAACGAATGTTTAATTGCATATTTTCATGTTTTTCAAAGCATATTTGCAGGCATATTATTTGATTTTTAAATGAATAATTGTCCTAAGCCTACAATGAGCTTCCTAACGGAGACCCAAATCGACTTGTCTCACTGCAGATATCACGTGATTTATGTGCATCAGCAGAATAGAATTTAAAATCACAACGATGTCCTCTTAAAGGATCCTATAACTTACCTTTTCTAATCGACTAATTGTATGCCTTGCAAAACCAATCTGGCTATTTGGTCTTGAACTGACTAGAATTTGTTTATACTCTTGGTCATATCGTAACGACAAAAACGGTCCTTCCAAGGGTAGCAGGTGTCTGGTTTGACTTCAATCTTAAAAGGAAATTTATTCAAACAATCAAAAGAGTCTTAATCGAAAACAAATTGTTTCAATAAGAACTCCTTTTTATTAATTTGTCTCTGAGAAACAACATTGTTTATAGTAGGGAACTAATCAACAATAAATATAAAAACATAAAAACATTATTACAAATTACAAATAAACTAAAAATGTAAATATTAACGGAAACTAATTAATATAAAACATAAACATTATTATAAATTAAAAACTGTAAACATTAAAAAAATATCTCAAAAGTGAAGTGTTTTTTGAAAGTACCAATTTTGTTAATATTTTTTTTATCGTTTTGGCAGATTATTGTAATTACTTTTTAAAATCTATGGTGGACAATTTAGTTTTATACATCATAGACACGTTTAAAAGATTTTTAAGCTTATATAGGTTAATGGTGGACTCCAGAAATGTAAACGGTAAATACATTTTATTGACTTCTTTTGTAATTTTTCTCATGGTTTTCTTTTTTTACATGTACTGCCCCACACTGATATTAGATACTGTAATTTTGAATGAATGAAAGCAATATATACAGGGTGTCCCAATAGTGCGTTCTCGGTTGATATCTTGATAACGGATAGCGATATAAAAAAAGTTCAAATGCAAAAGTTGTAGAACAATACGGGCTACATAACCTAAAATTATTTTCATTTATACAGGGTGTCTCAAAAATCTGTAGCAAAGCAATGTTGTGTTTTTTCTTATGAAACACCCTGTATATTTTAGCATATTTAGATTCTACTCGTGATTCGACACATTTTTTGTATAACATGTCCTATGTCTAAATCTGATAGATTTTCTAATATCCGCCATTTTGTAAAAAATTATGAATTGCAGTGCCTTTTTTCAAACGACGTGGGCAGTTGGCTTTTTGATATAGGATTATGATTTTTGGCAGGAACATTAACAAAAGTATGGGTTGACTTTCAACGTGGACAAAATTTGTCGGCGTTGTACAGGGGGTCCTAGATAAGTAGGAGAAATTAAAAAAATTAAAAACATTATATCTTCATTTTTTTAAATGGAATGTATAGTATTTTAATATTTTAGACTATTCGTGACCCAAAACCCTATCTTTCGTTATAAATATGTCCTATACCTATTTGGCATAGTTCCCGAGATTTTGACATTTTTGTATTTATTATTTGGTTTTCAATGACAATCGCCATTATCGAATTTATAAAATTTTCCGAGGAATCCAAAAATATAATAATATACAGGGTGTTCCATTTAAAATACCAAAGTTGATATCCGAGAGACACATTTGTATTTCAACTTTTTCTGTTATTAAAAATAACGGAATTAAGGGGGGTGGCAAATCTCGGTGAATCACCCTGTACATTAATATACAGTAAAAAATGCAAAATTAAAAATTCAGTCTACAATTTTTCTTTATGTAAAAAGGCAAATAAATATTTTAATTAAAGAGACACAACAGAAAAAGAAGTCTGACAATCACTTGATTAAATGTTTAATATGACCACCATTTTTTTCAACACACACTTGTAGCCGATTCACAAAGGAATTGTTTTTGATTTGCATATGTACATCCATTTCTAATTCTCATTTTCATATTCTCTATGGTAGAGGGTGGCGTTTGGTAAACTTGCTCTTTAACAAAACTCCACAAGAAAAAATCTAGTTTTGTGAGGTCTGGAGACCTTGCCGGCCATGATACTGGACCTCCCCTACCAATCCATTTATTTTCATAATTCGCGTCTAAAAATTGCCTCACCTGCCTGCTAAAATGTGCCGGAGCGCCATCTAGTAGGAACCACATACGCCGCACTAGATTCAAAGGTAATTCGTTAATTCATTCCTGCAAACTGTTTTGCAGTAAATTTAGGAAAGTGTCTCCATTAACTCTATTTTCGAAAAAATAAGGTCCAATGATACGGTTACCGATTATACCAGCCCATACATTAGGAGACCATCTATGCTGGTGATCCAAGGGGATAATGAATCTAGGGTTTTTAGAACTATAATAGTGGAAATTATGTCGGTTGACGTATCCATTTTTATGAAATGTCGCTTCGTCAGTAAATAAAGTGTTATTGAAAAAATCATGTTCTTCTCTATTTTTTGCTAATGCCCAAGTACAAAATTCAAGTCTTCGATTGAAATCGTCTTGATCCAGCACTTGTACCAGTTGAGTATGGTATGGGTGGAAATTTATGTTTTCTAATTATTCTATTTGCCGTAGATTTAGCAACACCTCTCTCCTTTTCTAATTGCCTACATGAAATATGAGGATTTTCAATTAAAGTTTGCATAACAAGATATTCAGTTTCTTCATTTGCGGCTCTTTTCTGCCTTTCCAATTTTTGTTCGTAATCGACATATCCAGCTCTTTCAAATCGTTCTTTGAGTCTGACAAATGATACCTCATGAGGATGACGTTCGGCATTGCTAAACCGTTGCGCATAAACTCTACTTGCTAAAAAACAATTTTGATCACTTGCGCCCAAAACGTAAATCATGTTAATCAATTCTTCTCTAGAAAAATTCATTTTGAATCAATTTGAACACCGTTACTACACAAATACAAGAGTTTGACATTTCGCCATGACAACATTTTCCCCGTTTTCATTTGTTTTTAGTTTAGGATTGTCTAAGGCATCTTCGTACATTAAGTTCTAACTAAATGTTGACACTACCTACACTTTTATAATAGCCAAAATAGTAAATATTTAAGAATAGTTGGCAAAATATCTGTTCTAAGTCTTTAGGTCGCGATTCTTAGCACAATATTATGAGCTGAATTTTTAATTTTGCGTCACTTGTAGTGTATTATAATTAGACAATTCAATAATAAAGCAAATTCTAAGGCGATTGCCATTGAAAACCAAATAATAAATACAAAAATGTCAAAATCTCGGAAACTATGACAAATAGGTATAGGACATATTTATAACGAAAGATAGGGTTTTGGATCACGAATAGTCTAAAATATTAAAATACTATACATTCCATTTAAAAAAATGAAGATGTGATGTTTTTAATTTTTTTAATTTCTCCTACTTATCTAGGACCCCCTGTAGAACGCCGACAAATTTTGTTCACGTTGAAAGTCAACCCATACTTTTGTTAATGTTCCTGCCAAAAATCATAATCCTATATCAAAAAGCCAACGGCCCAGGTCGTTTGAAAAAAGGCACTGCAATTCATAATTTTTTACAAAAGGGCGGATATTAGAAAAACTATCAGATTTACACATAGGGCATGTTACACAAAAAATGTGTAGAATCACGAGCCGAATCTAAATATGCAAAAATATACAGGATGTCCCATAAGAAAAAACACAACTTTGCTTCGCTACAGATTTTTGAGACACCCTGTATAAATGAAAATAATTTTAGGTTATGTAGCCCGTATTGTTCTACAACTTTTGCATTTGAACTTTTTTTATATCGCTATCCGTTATCAAGATATCAACCGAGAACGCAAAACGTGCTACTATTGTAGTCAAAGAGAGGACCTTAGATTAAAACACTTTGTTGCTTTGCCACCTGTTTATTGTATATATATACATATATATATATATATATATATATATATATATATATATACATTTATATAATATAAAGAGGTTTTATTTCGGGTCTAGTGGTTCGTGGAAAAAAAAAAGAAAAAAACTCTTTTTATCTTAAGTGGTCAATATTTCGCCAATGTGTAATAGCTTCAAGCTAGAGCTAGAGCAACTACAAGAAATATAAAGAATAAGTCCAATTAGAATTATAATTTAACACTAAATTGGCAATTAAGAGAATAAAATTTGTCTAGATATACACAGTTAAAACATATTTAAAACTACTTACAAGATGGAAGAGTCAATAATTTTTAAATTTTAACATTTTTACGTTAGAACAGTTCAAATAATGTGGCGTTTTTAATGATAATAACCATGTCCGAGTAGGTGAATTGCAAAAAAGAGAATAAAACATATTAGCTATACAAGCTTTATCTATGAAATGAGTTAAAATATTGCAAGATTAGTTTTGTACCGAACAAATTGCAACAATAGTTTTAGATCATTTATTTAGTAGTGTTATCCCCAATTTGCCATTTCAGATAATATGGGGACGATTTTATAAAAATATTCAGTTTACTATTGAAAAAGAAAACCAACGTAGTGTACCATTTTTGGACACTAAGCTAATTAGGAACCCAGAAAATAAAATTATTTCTCTAACCATCCAAAGAATCAAAAACATAATACAGTAATAGCCATGAAATACAGGGTAATGCATATTTCTGATGATTCATTTTTACAAGACAACTTAAAAAAACTATTAGAGATATTTTTAAATTGATTGCCGTTTAGGGAAAATCTCTAGTGCATTGGATGAACACAATAAAAAAACAGGCCACAATTCTGACTTTTCCAATGTTAAAATTTTAGAAATGGAATCGAATTACAAGACCTATTCTTTATAATTTTTGCAGTTGCTCCTGATGAAGCTAATAAACATAGGCGAAATATTGAGCACTTAAGATAAAACGAGTTTCTTCTTTTTTTTCCACGGACCACTAGACCCAAAATAAAACCTCTTTATAATTTCTGTATGGTCGAAAATACTTAATATATATATATATATATATATATATATATATATATATATATATATATATATATATATATATATATATATATAAAGGTTTTGGTTTCGGGTCTAGCGGTCAGTGGATAAGAAAAAAAAAACTCTTTTTTCCTTAAGTGCTCAATATTTCGCCAATGTTTATTAGCTTCATCAGGAGCAGCTACAAGATTAACAGAAAACAAAATTAAAATATTACGCTAGCGTTAAAATTTATATAAAACAAAAAAAAAAACAAGAAACATTAGGTACTTTTTAAAATTACTTACAAGAAAGTAGAGTCAAACTCTGTAAAATTTGAACATTGTGACGTTCGCAACAGCACAAACAATGTAGCGTTATCAACAAATAACCATAGCTCGATCAATCGGAATGCAAGAAAAAATGCACAATAAATCCTTATCAGTGTAAACTATCTTAGGTGCTAATAATTATTTCTACGAGGAGTATGTACAGTATGGAATTAAAAAGGATCACATTAAATTTAACAGATTACAATAAATATTACTTAACTGATTTGTGTCTGATTTATAATTTATACATCTATTATTCCTATTAATATGAAACATTTCCAGAAACAATCTTTTTTTAATAGTTGGATGCAATTTCCAAAATTTTTACATTTGCAAAATCAAAATTATGGCCAGTTTTTTTATTATGTTCAGCTAACGCACAGGAGTTTTTTCCTAAACGGCAATCACTCTTGTGGCCAGTGATTCTTTGTCGAAGCCATTGTGAAGTTTGGCCAATATACTGTCCATCACATTCCAAACACGATAACTCGTAAACTACATTACTATTAAACAACAAAGGTGTTTTATCTTTGACTCTAGAAAACAGATTAAAATTTTTTATTGTGTTGTATTTCACTACCTTAATCTCTGGAAAGGATTTAAATAATTTTGAAATGTTGTTAGTAAGGCCAGTAATAAAGGGCAGTTTTCTATATTTAAGGGTAATGGGTTGATTTTCTTCCGTGGGACCATCGAATGAATTTGAGTTGTAAATTAATTTTCTTAAAATGTGTGCAGGATAACCGTTATTTAAGAACATCTGTAACAATTTCTTTAAGTTTTTTTGTAAAAATGAATCATCGGAAATATGCGTTACCCTATTTTTCATCGCTATTACTGTATTGTATTTTTGATTTTTTGGATGGTTAGAAAAATAATTTAGAAACCTACCTGATGCCGTAGGTTTCTGATACCAATCCAAAATAATTACGTTATTGGGGTTTCTAATTACTTTAGTGTCCAAGAAAGGCACACTACGTTGGGATTCTTTTTCTATGGTAAACTGAATATTATCGTGAAAATCATTAAAATATTGTAGGGTTAGATCTGCACTATCATAGGGAACTGCACAAATTACATCGTCTACGTATTTATATATAAAAGGCATACGAAAAGGTAATTTAGGGATAACACTGCCAAACAAGTTATCTAGAACAATTGTTGCAAGAATCGGGCTAATCGGTGAGCCCATAGGAGTACCAAAAATTTGTTTATAAAACGAATTGTTAAAACTAAAGTACGTATTGTTAAAAATAAATTTAATTAATGTTATGAAATTATTTTTCGAAAGGGTGGTGAATTGCTTAATTGTGTTCCATTTTGTGTTTAATATATCAATTACTAGGTTAACAGGAATATTCGTAAACAGAGACACAACATCTAAAGAGATTAATACATAATTATTTGGCAATTGAAGGTTTCCTACGGAATTAACAAACGTAAAGGTATCTTTAATGTTATAGTCGGTTTCATCTGCCAAAGCATTCGTTAAAATGTCTGCTAAAAATTTGGATATACAATAGGTAGTGGAATTAATGGAACTAATATTTCCGATGATTCATTTTTACAAAAAAACTTAAAGAAATTGTTACAGATGTTCTTAAATAACGGTTATCCTGCACACATTTTAAGAAAATTAATTTACAACTCAAATTCATTCGATGGTCCCACGGAAGAAAATCAACCCATTACCCTTAAATATAGAAAACTGCCCTTTATTACTGGCCTTACTAACAACATTTCAAAATTATTTAAATCCTTTCCAGAGATTAAGGTAGTGAAATACAACACAATAAAAAATTTTAATCTGTTTTCTAGAGTCAAAGATAAAACACCTTTGTTGTTTAATAGTAATGTAGTTTACGAGTTATCGTGTTTGGAATGTGATGGACAGTATATTGGCCAAACTTCACAATGGCTTCGACAAAGAATCACTGGCCACAAGAGTGATTGCCGTTTAGGAAAAAACTCCTGTGCGTTAGCTGAACATAATAAAAAAACTGGCCATAATTTTGATTTTGCAAATGTAAAAATTTTGGAAATTGCATCCAACTATAAAAAAAGATTGTTTCTGGAAATGTTTCATATTAATAGGAATAATAGATGTATAAATTATAAATCAGACACAAATCAGTTAAGTAATATTTATTGTAATCTGTTAAATTTAATGTGATCCTTTTTAATTCCATACTGTACATACTCCTCGTAGAAATAATTATTAGCACCTAAGATAGTTTACACTGATAAGGATTTATTATGCATTTTTTCTTGCATTCCGATTGATCGAACTATGGTTATTTGTTGATAACGCTACATTGTTTGTGCTGTTGCGAACGTGACAATGTTCAAATTTTACAGAGTTTGACTCTACTTTCTTGTAAGTAATTTTAAAAAGTACCTAATGTTTCTTGTTTTTTTTTTGTTTTATATAAATTTTAACGCTAGCGTAATATTTTAATTTTGTTTTCTGTTAATCTTGTAGCTGCTCCTGATGAAGCTAATAAACATTGGCGAAATATTGAGCACTTAAGGAAAAAAGAGTTTTTTTTTCTTATCCACTGACCGCTAGACCCGAAACCAAAACCTTTTTATAATTTATATACGGTCGATAATACCTACTTTATATATATATATATATATATATATATATATATATATATATATATATATATATATATATATATATATGTTTTCATTCCGGGTGTACGTCCGTTCACTACTGCCATTCTGAAAAGAACAGTTTTGCTGACGTTTCGCCAAAATCACATTTGGCATTTTAGAAGCGTTTTTCTTAGCGGCCGTTGGTGGCTATTTATGTTTTCCGGATGGTGCTGTTGTTGTTGCACTAATTGCGTTTGAGTTTTTGCGATTTTAGATTTGTCAATTATTGTTTTCCATACTGTTGGTAGTTTTAATGATTCGTCCCTTTTATTCATATCACCTTGTTTTTCAATTTCTATGGCTTCTCGGATTATTCTGGTCTTATAATGTTCTATATTGGCAATCTCCCTACACCCATCGAAATTTATTTTATGGCCGGTTTCCTGATGATGTAGGAATAAAGCTGAGGTTGTTTGTTTATTTCTGATGCTGAGTTTGTGCTCTTCCACTCTTGCTGATATTCACCTGTTAGGTTGCCCCACATACAAATTTTCACAGTCTTGGCACGGAATGCTGTATACTCCGTGGTTTTCCAGTTTGATTTTATCTTTTGGGTTTCCAAGTAGTTTACCTATAGTTGTCTGGGCTTGTGTATTGTTTGAATGTTGTGTTTAGTAAGAATTCTTCCGATTCTGTCTGTGCCTTTTACATATGGTAAGACTACTCGTTGCTTTCCGGCTCATATTTTTTGTTGTTCGTTGTTCGGGAAACCTGTGCATTAATAGCTTTCTCTATGGTGCGATTTGTGTAGCCATTTTTCTTTAAAGCACTAGATATTACCTTAAGTTCGTTTTATCTCGTCTGTGTTTCAGTTAATCGCACTGATCTGGATATTAGAGTATTTGCCACAGCTTGAATTTGTGCTGGGTGATGATGTGATTTTGCATATAAATATCTGTCTGTATATGTTGGTTTTCTGTACACGGTGTATTCGAAATATCCGTTATGCAGTTTTGTGACCAGAACATATAAAAATGGTAGTTTGTTGTTTTCCTCTAACTCTAGAGTAAATTGTATTCTGGGGTGGAATGAATTTACGTGAGTCAGAAATTTTTCGAGCTTTGCATGACCCATGCCATATAATAAATTTGTCATCCACATAACGAATCCATAATTTGGACTTTAAACTTGCCTTCTCAAGAGCTTCTTTCTCGAAGTATATCATAAATAAATTCGCGACTACTGCTGATAGCGAGAACCCCATTGGAGCAACATCCATTTGTTTACACATTTGCCCGTTGATTGAAAAATTAGTATTTTTAAGGCAATGCTCCGAGAGTTGTATTATATGTGCCTGGAAATCCTCGTTCATAGCAATCTTGTCCAATGCTTCGTCGATGGGAATACTGGGATATAACGATTTGACATCTAGACTTGTTAGGATATCATCTTTTTCAAGAATGATGTCTCGTATAATTCGAGTGAAATGCTCCGAGTTTTTTACAAATGAATCAGCTTTTTCTACAGCTGGTTGCGTAGTTTCGGAAAGATATTTTTCCAGTTTTTGTAGCGGCGAATTAACAGCACTAACAATAGATCTGATGGACTCCCCTGGTTTGTGTATTTTTGGTAAAACAGAGTTTATGACATCTGCTTGACTTTTCCCGTGGTATGATTTTTTGTTGAATTTCGGGGTTTATTCGTGAACTTTTTATTTTATTTTTAGTTGTTTTTTTCTAGCTATGTTGTCGGGTCTCTTGGAATAGGCCTATAACAATTGTCTTGTAAAATATTTTGCATTTGTTGTACATATTTGTACGTATTTTTTGTATATATATATATATATATATATATATATATATATTTATATATATATATACAAATACAAATACAAATACAGTAATATTAATAAAGGACAATAGTTGGAATAACGTATTAAAAAAAGCTGAACAGACTATGCAGAAAATCAAGTGCTGGTTAGATAAAAGTCTATTAACACTTAACATAGATAAATCAAAATTCTTAATTTTCACTATGACAAATCGGAACCTACCAGAAAATGTATCAATAAAAATTCATGATTGGGGTTGTAAATATTTTGAAAACTGTAAATGTAAAAATAAAATTAAACAAACAGAAAAAATTAAATATCTTGGAGTCTACTTTGATCAGTATATGAGATGGCATGAGCATGTAAACCTAGTTATGGAGAAATTAAGAAAGAACATATACAAATTTTACTTCCTGAGACAGATAGTACCGTATCATGTGCTACGGATGTTATACCAGGCACTTGTGGAATCGGTTTTGTGCTACGGGATCTCCGCATGGGGGGCAGCTTCTAACAACGTTCTGACTTCTTTATTTATACTACAAAAGTACTTTTTAAAAATAATAATGTTTAAAAAACGGATGTATCCAACAAATATATTGTTCAGAAATATAAAACTTATGAATATCAGACAACTATATATAAAGACATGTTTTAAGTTATATTTCAAGAATCAGTCACGGGAAGATTGCGTGTCACATGGTCTGGGTACAAGGGCATACTGGAATAAAAACTTGACTACGCCAAATACCCCTTTCTCATCTGTGCAAAGACATTTCACATATATACCTAAAATTACCAATAAAATTCCCTTTAGGGTTACTGCACTAAATTTTCAAAGAAATAAAAAGAAAATATTTAAATGGATAGCTGAAAATTTTGAAAAGATTTGTGATATAATTCCTTGGTTTCAGACAAACTTACTTTAATTTACTTTAACACTAGAGTTAAGTTTTCACTTGTAATTCTCAGAAATTTGCTTTACTTTGGGAAAATAGTTGAAAATTAGTAAAACAATATTGATTTATTGGTAATCAGTGTACCCACAAATTCATGTGAATTCATCGTACACTTAAAACCTGTAATCAAAACATTAAATTTTTATATATAATACCTTACAAATTGTAAAATTTTGAGTACATTAAATAAATAAATAAATAAATAAATATATATATATATATATATATATATATATATATATATATATAACAAATTAAAAATTTTAAACAAAATTCCAATTATTGGAGAAGTTTGTACTATTAAATATTCTATATGTAGATTCCAAGCTAAATTTTGATCTATATATATAAGCCTAAAAATTTAATACATTTTGAATAATTAATTTGATTATTAGAAAAAAATATTGGCGGAATATTTGTATTTTGATTGATATTCGATATATAAATGAAAGAGGATTTCTGGGGTGGTATCATCAGCAATAAATTTAATGGAGTCTTCTAAATTTAATAAAGTTATGGAATTTATATATATTAAAAATAAAATTGCCGCCAAAATAGATCCTTAAGGCACACCACATAAAATGGTGTGATAACTAACTCTTGTTTTTGCCAATCTGAACAAACTGCTTTCGGTACAACAAATAATTTTGGAGCCAATTAAATATCGTTCCTCTTATATAGATATTAAACAATTTCCTTAAGTAATATTTTATGATCTACAGTGTCAAAAGCTTTCTTACACAAATCCAAGGACAGTAGGCAACATTTTTCGTGTCTATCTAAAGAATGTTAAATTGTGTTACTAAATGAATTGCTGCTACCTCATACATTCTGACTTTATATAAATTGTTCAACTTTATCATAGATAAGTCTCTTAATTTTTTTGATATAGTATATACTGTAATGAACTTAATGCAAGTTAATTGTGAATAAACTGTTTAAACAGAATGAGCTGCAATTTTCAATATCCTTAACTTTTTTTGCCAGTGTAGTTTAAATGGACTTTAAAACTAACCTGGATGACACTCGAATGCCCAGACAGAATTCAATTTGGCAACTAGTAAAATGTCTGACCTTGACGGGTCCTGAACGCCCGCCAATGAAACGACGGGGCTAAAGTCACCTAAAAATAAAAAATATTGAAAATATTTTGTAATAGAAATATAGACATTTCTTCATATCTTAAAATAAAATTATTTATTTTATAGTTTTAAAATTACACCTGAAAACTATAAAATAAAACATTCACCCCCAGTCTGGACGATGTTGATATTTACAAATCACTTCTTTGCAAGCTTTGTAAATATTATTACTAGCATTAGTCACCAAATCACCTCCTAATAATAATCATATAATAATTAACTTAGCACAATAGAACTAAAATACCAAAACTAATAAAATAAAACTCAAAAAGCTCAAGCTTACATATATTTAATTGTTAAAGAGCATGTAGTTCTTGTTAACAAAGTATGAAGTATTAAAATAAGAATACTAGGGCCTAATCTTTGGAAAAATAAAAAAAATCGGCATAAACAGTACTATATTTATACAAAACGTTTTAAATAATTACAAATATAGGTACACATATAAAAAAACCTCTAAGCCATAATAAAATCAGTCATTACAATCTATGATATAATAAAAGAGACTTAAAAAGCTTTGTTCAGATTTTAGCCACAGAAAATAAAATACATGACTAACAAAAACAATCACATTCTAATGCAGGGAATAAAAAACCTACATTTATTACAGTCAAAGTCAAATAATAGCTTTATTATAAATTACAAAAAGTGTTGACAAAGCCATTACTTAAAATAAGTCAAATGTTAGAAAGAAAAAGTTATACTAAAAGAAAAAAGTAAAATACTTAACATTAGAGAAAGATTACATTTGTACAACGTGATCTTTAAAAATATATTAAAAAACTATATAAACAACTGATACATATATTCATATATCTCTCTTTTATATATATATATATATATATATATATATATATATATATATATATATATATATATATTAAAACTGAATGCCTGACAAATAACGGATGACATGTATCACACAACCCCACTTGACACCTATATCTAAGAGCTCTTTTTTGTGGCACAAAAAATGACTTGAACATATAATCTGAGCACTCCCCAGAAACAAATGTCAATTGAACACGGCCCATCAGATAGGAATTTAGCCACTCCAAAGTGGAGCATCTAAATCCATACATCTCCAGCTTCAAAATCAAAATCAGTGTCTGCTGATAAATCACAAAACACTGCCGTTGCTGCCTCATGAGAGTTTAGGTGGACATATGGATGCTCCAGGAACCAAAAACGGCATCGTCCGTAATTTTCCCCACTTGAAACCCGTATTGATGTGAACTCAGGAGGCTGTACCTTTAAAAAGGAAACCAACCTTAACTTATCAATTTCGCTAGTGTAGGTAACAGGGTGACAGGTCGAAAGTTGGAAGGACTGTCATAATCACCACCCTTAAAAAGAGGAACAATCACTGCCCTTTTTGAGGCATGGAGGAAAAATCTCGCTACAAAAGGAATTCTTTATTTGCCAGGACATTCAATACATTAATTGGAATCACTTGAAATATTTTTAAAGACAGCTTGTTCTACCCAGAAGAATTCGAATTTTTGATTTGGCTAAATAAACTCTTAATCTCCACAGCACCTTTGGGCACGAAATAAAATGATTCAGGAACCGACACTTGGATTAGGTAAGTTTTACAGTGGCGGCTCGCGGGTGAAAAAGTAAGCAAATGAAGCAAGAAAATACAATAATTTTTTTTCCAGAATTTTTTTTATATGTGGAGGGGGTAGAATATTTTACGACTTACCTAAAGTATACTAAATCAATTCTCCTATCCTTCATAGCAGCAAATTTATTTATAACATGCTCTTAAAATGGATGAGTTGCCCTAATCTCCTCCAGAAATTCCTTTTGAATTGAAATATTGCCAAGAGAAGTGAGTCGTTCTTGAGATATTGTATTTCTTAAGTAAGTTTTTACACATTTGAAGCAAGAACAACTTCTTTCCGCTGAAGCACTTGTCGACGGTATTGTCAAAATAAGGGAAAACAATTTATATGCTCCGGTAAAAATATATTTATTTTTATTAATTTTTTTCACTTGCTCTTGCAGCGATATATTCCAATTACTCTCATTGGCAAAAATAAGACCAAGCTCATTTTTAAGTCGTTGACTTTTTCAAAATATTTCCCCATATAACTTTAACAAATTTTCAAACGGGCCAGTCGGAAATTTTAAACTATATTCGGAAAATTTAGCAGAACCTGCCAAGCATGAAAATGTAAATTTTTTGCAGTCTTGAAATCTTAGTGTCATTTCCATTAAAATATGATCCAATATTTCATAAAAAATGGTTCTATACTTAGCCCTAATTTCTTCAGGTGAAAGCTTAGCAAGCTCACGTTTGTAATGATTTATTTCTGTAATAGAATTTGCTTTATCAAACATTGTATTAAAAAAAAGTTCATTTCATTTTTTACAGAGCGTCTCATGACAGCGTTTTATATTGCATATGCACAAATGAATGTCAAGCGATTTTTTTTGAACAACGTCAAATCGTATGTCCGTGATTGAGAAAATGTCATTAAACACTAATGCCAGAAACGTGAATTCAAAATCGTTCATCTCACCTAAAAATCCTTTCGCAAGGCGGATTGATTTTTCATCAATTTGTCACAGTTTGTAATAAATTCAAAGAAGTCTTTTAATTTATTCCAGTCTTGAACAATCACATCTACTAACTTCGAATTTGAAGTTGTAACAAAACCATAAATAAATATAACACAAAACAGTCAAGTTAACTGCAAAGGAACTCACCGGTTGCAGCGAAATCCGCGAAAATAAAAGTAAACAACCACTGCAAACTGAACGACATGCAATTCACCGAGAGCGTTGTATGGCGCTGGGCTCGACGTCATTACGTACGCGTTGTCATAACAACATAGTAGGAAAATCGTAAACTAAACATAGCACCTCCAGCAAAGTCAAAACGGTTTGCGCCACTGTGGTTATAATAAAGTTCGATTGAAAGTTTTAAAAAGAGATGCCACCAACGGTCAAGTAAAATATTTATTCGAGATGTACAGGGTGATCAGTTAAAGGTAGCGAGCGGCCATATCTCATAAGATTGGTCGTATAGATTTGAGAAAAAAAAATCATAATAAAAATCGCCAAGAGAAATTGCTGAAAATTATTTTCGAGTTTGTCAAACGTCCGCTAGAGGGCGTAACAACCAACACCAAGTAGAAAAATGGGGTTTTTATAGAATTTTGCCTAATGAAAATATATCGATGATATCATTTTCATATTTAGTGACCATTTCCCTACACTTTTTGTCTAAAATGTTTTGATCTATATATATATCAAAATAAAGCAGTGGGGGAAGTTCAATTGTTTTTTCAAACAAATCAAGATGTCTCCCGTTTCTTTTGACCGATTTTAACAAACTTAGGCTCAAATGAAAGAGCATAATTTGCACTACAAAACGCTTATTTGGTTTTGCATTTTTGACTTTTGCTGGCGTCGCTAGATGGCGTTAACTGAATTAGTAGCATATTTTTTAGTTTTTAAAAAAAAAAACAAATGTAATGGTATATTCATTTTTACATATTTTAAAAGGGGATAAATTTCTCTATAATTTAGTGAAAATAATTTATCATCTACCTTTTTTTGAACCGTTGATATTGACCAAAATATTATTTTATTTTATTAAAAAATGACACGCCACTGCTTTTTGTCAAAATAAAAATCATTTTCGTAATCACTTATTAGTTGCTAACAAAAAGAACCTCTTGACTTTTTTTCGTTAGACGAACGGTTTTGGATTGAAAAAATAAGATGTTTAACAATGAAAAATCTTAATAAAACTGTCCAACCAACAACAGCAGGAGCAATAACACTAAAAACAAGAACATGGAACTTTAAAAATAAACGTTAAAAATAAATTAATAGTTCTGTCGTAAATGTTCAAAATGCTGTCCATTATTTTGAATGCACTGGTCCAATCTCTTCTGGGTGGAGTTGACAGCTGTCTCAATTTCCGCTCTTGGTATAATATTTATGGCGTTTTGAATTCGGACTATCATGTCTTCTCGAGTAGTTGGTCGAGTTTTAAACACCAAATCCTTTATTCAGCCCCACAGATAAAAATCAAGGCAGGTTAAATCGGGGGACCGTGGTGGCCAGAAAAATAGACTGCCTCTACCAATCCAACGGTTAGTGCCTGTTCAAAAAATCTTGCATTTCGTAAATAATGTGCCGTCTTGTTAAAACCACATGTTTCTTCTTACTTGTAAAGGCACATTTTCTAAGAGGCCTGGTAAATCGTTAA
>JAUTXW010003852.1:0-64465 GCA_030620095.1 Kuschelorhynchus macadamiae | reverse complement strand
TATCAGTAGGTATTGTATCCGTTTCTTGAACTGTCAAGCGCTGGGTAAAAAACTGCTGAAGTTTGTTTACAATCTAGTAAAATGAAAATATTATTTTTGTGAAACCTGAAGCAAAAAAGAAAGCGTGCCAATTTTACATTTTCAAAATTTTGTAACTATTGTAGATCTAATTTTATTGCGGTATTTGGTATCACAAACCTCTAAATGCAGTGTCACTTAATCTCACAGCCTTTAAGAGTGACTTCGAAATTTGTGGTGTAACTGTTTGTACAAAATTTAATATTTTAACGCATTACTGTTCGTCTACTGGTGATTTTTTAACTTTTTGTAACAAGCTCTTTGCAGGTTTTGGTGCCATATATATCATCTTATCTGCGAAATTATGTTAATTGATACTTAACAGAGGTAATCGCGAATATCTAATTCTTGGTGAAAATTTAGCTATAATATTTTTAACATTGTACAATCTCCGACTTAGGTGGGGAGTATTTATTTGATCATGTTTATACGATTGGAACACCTACATGTACCATTGAGGATAATATGATTTCTGATCATAGAAGAATAATAAATGATTTTTCTGTTAAACAGCCTAACAACTCCTCTTCAAAAACTCAGGTAAAAAAGGGTGTTTTCTAAAATTAACATAGATCCATTTTATAAAAAACCTTAAAGTAGAAAACTGGTTATCAGTCTACGACGCAACTAATTTAAATTAAGCATTTGAAAATCTTCATAACATTCCTGTTTTACCTTTATCTGAATTTTCCAATAATAAAATTAACGAAAACAGTCTAGTTAAGCTTTGAAAGAACAGTTTAGATTAAAGATATTATCTGAATTATATAGGAATGCCAATAGGAATCTCCTACCAGTTTCTAAATGGTTGATGCATAAAGCCCGTATGTGTAAATTCAGAATGGCAGCTTTACCTATTTTTATTATTTCTATTCTAATTACGTTCATTTGGTAAACAAAATAAATCATGCAACGTATGTTAAATGCATATAAAAATTATGTTGGGGGTGTCGAATTTATTTTACTATAAGACTGAGATCTATTTTTATCGCCTTTCAAACTATTTAAGGAGATATTTGCAAAGTTTTGGATTCATCTCGGCTTAAAAAGTTCAACGAATAGTGCGAAAGTAAAGCCCTGCCGACATTTTTCAAGGCATTCCCTATTATTAAGTGACTTAATCCCTTAAAAATTGTGCATTCTTTCTTTCAAGTTAGATTTTATGTTATTTAAGTACATTTCGTAATCAAATGGCAAATCGGAAAATTGTAGAAAGTAGACTAAAGTTTTTAAATCCGTTTTAGTTTTGCAAAAAAATATATATATATATATATATATATATATATATATATATATATATATATATATATATTATCAAAGTAAGTATATCGTTATCAAACATTCAAAAAATTGTATTTCTTTTTGTTTTTATCCGATAGGACTTGTTTTTTGGTAGCACCCCGAGGCATCGATGTGCATGTAGAAAAAAGTTACACCAAAATTTCAAGAGGTAAGGGGTCTTTATAATAAATTTTAATGTTGTTCAGTACAGGTGGGAAAGCACCAAACGGCGAAAAATGTAATGTTTTGCACGCAAGTAGTTTTTCTCCTAAAACATTTAGCTGGCAACTTGAAACGCAGTTTTACATCTTTTTGCTTACTCATAATTCTACCTTATGGCAATTTTTAATAAAACTAATCTTTGGCGAACTACAGCAAAATATTAGAAAAAAAAATTAAGAAAATTGGATTTTTTAAAAGAAGCGGCGATAAAAGACATCGCTCTATATGAATTCTTTCTCTTATCTATTTTTTATCTAAGCTCTCTTGTTTTTTTTTCGATAAGTTGAACCGTTTGGCCACCAGAGGACAATTAATGGCCCCTTGTTTTTGACCAAAAAACGAGGTTTAAAAATTAAAAAGAAAAAAAAACTTACCAAACTTCCATCCCCCCTATTTTCAATAGGCTTCATGACACCGTAAAAGGGAAGGTTTTCTAAAAATTTGAAATGAATGTGTCGAGTGTTAAGAAGATGGGGAACGTGGATAAACGCTGCTATTTACTATGTGGAGACCTTCAATATATTAAAGAATGTAATAAGTGTATTTAAGGGTGAAGATATGCACTGCATACGAGACGTATAAACCATTTTTGCAAAAAAGGAATACGTGAGGATCTAATTTAAATAAAAAAAATAACCAAGTTTGCTGTCGAAATTGTAGAACATGCTAAAATATCTTTAAATGCAATAAAAAATAAAAATGTTTACAAAAAATTAACCACGGTTTTGCAAAAGAATACTGGTTACCGCAATTTCAAAAATGTGTTCTTGGATAATAAAGAGAAATAGTATTTGACGCAAGACTGTAGCTTTTAACAACCATTGATAGTGGTTTGTTGTATATTGTCCAACTGAAAATTTGAAAATTTAATACATCTTACCAAAATAAATATAACCGTAATTAAAGCTGTTGCTTGAATTGAGTTTTTACTTTCTTATCATTTTTTGATGTATACAAATGGTTCTATTTTATTGCCACACATTTGGTTTTATTTATTTATTGCTCTAAAATAAACACATACTAAGTGCATGTTTTTCGATGTATATTTGCATGCATAGTATTTGATTTTTAAATGCATTATCTTCAGTCTAGTCAGAATAGTAGGATTTCGTAGGCAGCAGAGGATATTATTATAATGCCGCACTCACATTCTTTAAAAACCGGGACCCACGTGCAACTTGCCGAATTGTTCGCCGATTGGCGAGCACGCACCTATACACAAGCGGTTATGTGGCAACATGGTTATTGTCTATTTTGAGTCGACCTAAAATACCGAGGTTAATCGGCAAAATAACAAATACCGAATAATCGCTCTAGTAAGCCGTCCATACTAGTAGAAAATCGCCGATTTATGATTATACTTCGTGACCAGTCCGAAGATATCACTTAGAATCACTGTGTAGTCCGCCCTGGATACTAGCCACGCACCATGTTTAAAGTAAAAATTCCCTGCCACCGCCTTGTTTACATTATACAGTATGGGTAAATCAAAAAAGAGAAACCGCAGCAGGTCCTCTGACAACTACGAATCTTTGCGAAAAAAATTAGAGCTCTTAGAACGGGAACTAAAACGAATAAAAAGAGGCAAATCTCCGTCTCAACATGGGCCAAGGTCCGAAGATCCGGACAAATCAAAAGTACCGGATTTTAAAATTCATGAGGCACTAGCCTCCAGGGTGGTCATATATTTTGCCGCATGGTCTACCAAAAGATGAAATGACACACTTTTGGGCAAACATAAGGCGCCTAGCAATTGTAGCTTACTAATAGCCCCCAAACTAAACCCGGAAGTAAAATCTATTATGGCAGTGCCTCATACTACCAGAGATTCGACTCACTCGAGTTATCAATCGAATATTGGCAGCGGATTAAGCGCCCTAGGCAAGGCATTAACCGAGATTTTAGAAGGCGAACAGAACACTCAAAATCGATTAGAGAAAAAGTTTTACGTCATTTGACCGATTCAGGTCGCATTTTTGCGGGCCTGTAACGAAATCTACCAATGAGAAAATACCTAATTGGTCCAGTTATGGATAAGAGAATTAAAGAAATGGCTGATAATACAGTCTCAGGGAGAATATTTATTTGGCCCAGACCTTGGGGAACGGCAAAATAATATTGCTGGAAAAAAAACAGGTAAGGATTTGCGTTCACCTGTAGTCCACTATCTCAATCCACTTCGATTACAGGTTCGTCTCTGAAAAAAGGGGAGGAAACAAGTCAAATAAAAGTGGAAGTTCTTTAAACAAATATCGCCCAGCTCACTACAAGAGGGAGGTGAGGCAGTAAAAGGGCACTACCCCTCCAAACAAAACAAACAACATAACCAATCAAAGAGACATTAGAGGTAAGTACTTCGACATTTGCTGGTCGTTTAAAATATTTTGTTGATGCTTGGGCAAATATTACTTCGAATGAAACAGTCTTATCCTGAATTAAAGGGTACAAAATCCCCTTTAAATCCATGCCTCCACTGACGACACGTTGTCGGTATATATAAGCATCAATTAGATGATACCTTAATGAAATCATCTATGAATGAATTATTAAGTCTGGGAGCCATAGTTAAATGTAAAGCTAATACTAATAGATATATTTCACCTATATTATAAAAGGGATAATATAATCAGATTAGCAGCTTATTTTAAAAATAAAGACGAATGCAAAATTCGCGATTTTGCCAGATTCATAGGAATCCTGATTTCGTCCTGTCCTGCTGTGAAGTACGGGTTTCTCTACACTAAAGCATTAGAAAGAGAAAATTTTCAAGCACTTCACAAAAATAATATGAACTTTAACGCAAAAATGTCAATCCCTAAATATCTTAAGGCTGATATATCTTGATGGTATTTAAATATTCACAATACCTATAACGATATAAGAGACGACAGTTTTGAAATAGAGATTTTTACCGATGTCTCGCTAACTGGCTGGGGTGCTTGTTGCCAAAACAAAAAAACTCACGGTTTCTGGTCTGATTCCCAAAAATTACAACATATACATTTTCTGGAGCTACAAGCAATTTTTTAAGGAATTTTGTGTTATGCACGTGACCTACGAGATTGTAACATATTACTACGCTGTGATAATACCACTGCTATATCGTACATAAATAGAATGGGTAGTATTCAATTTCCCAAATTATGCTCATTATCTAGGGACATATGGCAGTGGGCCGAAAATAGAAACTTATGGCTCTATGCATCATATATTAGTTCAAAAAATAATTTCCTAGCCGACCAGGAACGGAGGAAACGTCGCGACGTTTTGACACGGAAACTGAATGGTCTTTGTCTCAGGAAGGCTTTCGCAAGATCGAAAAAGTATTCGGGAAACCAGAAATAGACCTATTTGCTTCATAAAATAACAAAAAATGTAAAAAGTACGTATCTTGGCATAAAGATCTGGGATCTTTTGCAAGTTGAGGCTTTCACGGTTAACTGGAAAAACTATTATTTTTATGCCTTCCCTCCGTTTACATTAATTCTCCGCAGTCTTCGAAAAATCATCCAGGATAAGGCTGAAGGCATTATTATAGTGCCCTGGTGGCCATCTCAACCATGATACCCAACTTTCCGAAGGTAATTGTCGGAAGAAGAAAATAGACCTATCACCATCCCCTAATTTACTTCATTCTCCGTTTTTTAGGAAAAACATCCCAGAAACCGCCATAGCTACAATTACTTCTTCGATAACCACTTCAA
The DNA here is from genome assembly GCA_030620095.1 of Kuschelorhynchus macadamiae. NCBI lineage: Eukaryota > Metazoa > Arthropoda > Insecta > Coleoptera > Curculionidae > Kuschelorhynchus > Kuschelorhynchus macadamiae. Next base: position 59,180 of record JAUTXW010003852.1, on the reverse strand, counting down.
CCTTAAGTCAGTATAATGGAACTTACCTGTTGTGGTGGAATTATTGCTTGGAAAAGAAATCGAAAATTTTAAACCTACAATAAACAATGTTTTATCATTCCTCCAGTCTTTTGCCAATAACCAGGACTCAAAATACGGGACGTTTAATTCCCATACATCAGCACTGTCCTTAATATGTTCAGTTGATATAGGATCAAATCCGATTATCAAAAGGTTTAAAGGCTTGTCACGATTGCGTCCATCCCGGCCAAAATACAATAGTACCTGGGATCCGTTGCCACTTCCGCAATATATTGAGAAATTAACTTCACCTCTTCATTTGGCAACATTGTCTCAGAAGTTGGCAACATTGTTGGCCATAGTAACCGGGGAAAGACTACAAACCATATCTCTCATCCGAATATCCAATATAAGAATTAATGAAAACTGAAGCTTTTATCAATATTTCTGACCCAATCAAGACAACCCGTATCGGAAAGCCTCAACCCATCTTACATATACCTAAGTTCCAAAACCATCTTTATGCGTTTTTAATACAATCAAAGAATATATTAATAGAACCCAACCAATAAGAAAACCCGAACACGATTTTTTGTTTCTTACCACCAAAAAAACTATATTCAACGGCATCCAAAGAAACCATATGTAGACGGGTCAAACAGATGCTTACATCTGCAGGAATTGACACACAACACTTCAAACCGCATTCAGTCAGGCATGCGTCTACATCCGCAGTTCTATGCAGCGGAATTCCGGTCGATATAATCTCTAAGACTGCAGATTGGTCGCAAGAATCAACTTTCGCAAAATTTTACAACAAACCTTTAAGACCAAACAACACATATGCCAAGGCTATTTTAGATATAAGTTTAATAAAATAAGATTGATAACCTGCTTATATTATCATCGTATTATGTTTTAACTAAGTTTAGTAGAATAAGATTGCATAAACTTATATTATCGTCATATTATATAGATTGTTTTAACTTGTTCTCAGGTTTGTTTTTATATTTTGATGTTTCCTTAATAAATTTCAAGAAAATTGGCTTATATTTTGAACTGATAAACATTATATTTTACAAAATATATTATCCTGCTCGCAACATCGTCATTCTACTTTAAACATCTACACAGTGATTCTAACTGATATCTTCGGACTGGACACGAAGTATAATTAATCGATCAAACGAACTCATTTGTGAAGTTCGATCGTAATTATACGAGTGTCTAGTCCAAAGATATCACAAACCCTCCCACCCACACCTAATATGCCGATAGTTGCGAGCATAGGTACTTTCAAGGAATAAACCAGCGGGCAAAGATAGAGTAGAGGCAAGCGGTGGCAGGGGAATTTTTACTTTAAACATGGTGCGTGGCTAGTATCCAGGGGCGGACTACACAGTGATTCTAAGTGATATCTTCGGACTGGACACTCGTATAATTACGATCGAACTTCACAGGTGAGTTCGTTTGATCGACTGATTATTTGTTATTGGTTATTCGCTGAATGTCGCCGCCAAAATAAGATGCAAATTTCAAGATTAGATCTTGATCAAAAGAACCGTTTAAAACCGTTTTTCTTGCATTTCATAAAAAAACACTAAAACGTTACAAAACTAACATCTGATTCGAAGAAGTTGATATTTCTGAAACGGCCGCCTATTAATTGAGTTCGTTTAAGCTATTAAAAAGGTAGAGTTTCCGTTTTCTAATTTGTCGACAATTTATTTTTAGGATAATATAGATTTTCTGGGCGTTGTTATGATTGTAATAGATTTTAGACTTTGGAAATAGCGTAATAGAAAATGACAAATCGTAATAGATCTATTACAATTCTAATAGGAGTGGCCAAAATACTTGAATTTCTATAAAGAAAGACAGATTTATACTCAATACATATGTTGAATAGAAAAAGGAAAAAGAAAACGCATTTCCGGTCATACGAAACGGTATGCGGGCCACACTACTTTCTTTTTTATAATTCCCAGTTTAAAATAGGAATTAAGCCTAATTCCGAGATTAAAGCGGGAATTAAGACTGATTCCCAGTTTAAAGTGTGAATTAAGGTTAATTTCCAGTTTAAAATGGGAAATAAGCCCGAATTCCTAGATTAAAGTGGGAATTAAAACTAATTCCCAGTTTAAAGTGGGAATTAAGTTTAATTCCCAGTTAAAGTGTCTGTAAACGTCAATGGCGTAGTAAAAAATTTATTTATTTAAAAAAATACAATATCATTATCACCATCGATCGATTAATGTATTCTTAATATATGGACATTCGCTAGGTGGAGTGAAAACGAGAGGGTTGAAGTAAAAAATTAATTTAATTTTAAAAATGCAATAACTTTTTTATCATTACCTCATATTAAACGAAATTTTGTAAATAGACTAATATTCACTTAATATATGGTCTTTCCCTAGGTAGGGTGGCAAACGATAGGAGAGGAATAAAACATTAATTTATTTTTTAAAATGCAATATCTTTCTTACTTAAACTTGAAATTTAACGATTTTTTTTTAAATGGATGAGCCAATATACCCTTAAAATATGGTCTTTCACTAGGTGGGATGGTAAACGACAGAAGACGGAGTAAAAAATTAATTTATTTTTAAAAATGCAATATCTCTTTTATCATTACCTAAAATTAATAAACGGTCTTTAGCAAGGTAGGGTAACAACCGAGAGGGGAGGAGTAACAAATACATTTATTTTTAAAAATGCAATATCTCTTTTATAATTACTTCAAATTAAAAAAAATATTCCAAAAAGATGGACCAATATACTTTTAATATACGGTATTTCGCTAGTTTGTGTAACAAACGACAGGGACGGATTAAAACATGAATTTATTTAAAAAAATGCAATATCTTTCTTACTTTAACTTGAAATTTAACAATTTTAAATTGATGGACCTATATATCCTTAACGTATGGTCGTTCACTAGGTGGGATGGCAAACGACGGAGTTTATTATCCACAAAAAAGGATAAATCATTGTTTTTCGGAAATGTCATAGTTTTCGAAATAAATTAGTTTAAAGTCATCATTGATTTTCTTCTCCCTTCTTTTTCTACTAACAGAAAAATTCATGAATTTATTAGCAAGCGTGCGGAAAAATTTTGCAGTAACTCGAGTAAAAATGATTGGAATGGTTTGGAAGAAGAAATTCGTGGCTGCATAACATAAAAAAAACACTTTTTGTACAAACTCAATTTACGCAAAAACTATAAAGACTGCAGAAAAAGAATAAATACTTTTTTTAGGTAAATTTTGAAGATATTAGCTTTTTTGGCCATTTTTTGTGAACCAGACCCTTGAAGAAGTACTAAAAAAATACGCCATTATATTATTCCTGTGACAGCCTCCAAAACTGTCTCTGGTAACTGGGTTATCATTGGTGTTTTCGTTGTTATTAGTAGTAATTTGTTAAAACAATGGCATTTTGGAGGTCTTTTGAGGTAAGCGATCAAGAAACGGACATTGATGATTCGGAACAATTACCGATGGAATTGACAGAAAGAGTCAAAGAATCATTCTGAATATTTATACTTTTTTAAAAAATGAAAATAACAATTATTTGTTAAAAGACATTGTAAATAGGATTTGTGAATTGACTCAACTTTCTTTTGTCAACCATTTATAGAGTAGTTGTACAATGTGGTTGGGTGGATAATAGTAACCGATGCAAGTTAAATGAACCTTGTAATAGAGGCAAACGCGTCATTATCCTTCACGCTGGAAGTGATAATGGTTTTATTCCAAATAGACTGTTACTTTCAGCCAAAAATATCACACAATCTTCTACAGATTATCATAAAAATATGACTGCTGATTTATGGAAAAATGGGTAGTGAACAGTTGCTACGGAACATCTCAGCAAATGGCAATAAGGCAATGAAGTTTAAGAAAGAATACGTCGTTGACAAGCTGTGTGAAAGAAATGGCCATACAGTTTTGCGATTACCTCCATATTATTGCGTTTTTAACCCAATCGAAATGGTATGGGGATAGTTAAGGGGAAGTTAAAAAAGATGATATTAAGGGGAAGTTAAAAAACGCAATCAATGTCCAACATTAAGTGATGTGGTTTTAAACAACATACGGACGGTTGTAAACGAAGTAAATGACCAACACCCGTGGAAAAAGAGCATTTCTCGTGTTATAAATAAAGAAGATGACTATTGTATTTCACCGCCAAATAACCCATTCATAATGAACACACATAATGATTATTCAAGTTCAGAAAATTCAGATGTCGTTGTATAAATACCCTCAATGTCCGTTAAACGTTCTTCAGTAAACTACAGGTATTATTTATTTTAATACCACCTGTTTTTTAAACATTATTTATTTTCCCTTTACAATATAGAAAAATTGGTAAAGTGGCTTTATCCAGAACTTTCCTCGTAACTAGTTCCACGGCACATAACACAGTTTATATATATGTTATTCGCAATACCCGAAATTGCCCACTGGTCGATTTGTTATCAACAACGCGCTGCGGGTACCGCAGTTTACCCACGAAGCGTTTAGAGCCTTTTTTCCGAGCAGTGGCTACAGCTTATTAACCACAACGCTTTGTGGGTAAACAATGCCACTAATATTTGTGTTATCTTTTTAATTTTCTGTGATTTTATTTACATGTAAAAAAATATTTTTAAAAATAAAATTTTATTTATAGACTATTTAAGTAAAAAAATAATAATTAAAACTACATAAACAGAGAACTTTTAAAAATTTGATTATTTTTTAAAAAGCTTGAGGCTTTATTTCAAGTGTAATGACGTCTCACGTAAAATTTAAATAATTTTTAGTTTTCAATTCACTAGTTTACAAATAAAAAATTATTTAAAAATATTTTTCACATATATTTTATTTTGTACTTTTCAGCAATATTTTGTATACACCATGTATAAGACATTCACTATTAGACGCCTTAATATTTTATTGTCATCGGGTTATGTATTTATACCCAATCTCAGGCAATTCCGATAAAGGGAACTATTTCCAACTAGTTACCATTATATTTTACGCACCCTGTATATACAAAAGACTTTCACGATTGAACACCACAATATTGTATCGTCATCAAGTTTATGTATGTATACCAAATCTCAGTTATTTCCGAGAGAGAAATGTGTTGTACCAATTTGTATTTTTCACGCATCCTGTATCAGATATTTACAATTTGACACCATAATATTGTATTGTCACCAGACCTCCTGTACAGAGATTCAACACCATAATATTGTATCGTCATCAAGTTTATGTATGTATACCCAAACCTCAGTTTATTCCTGAAACTGAAACTGCTTTGAACTTTTTAGCAATATTTTATATGCACTCTGTATAAGATATTGATAATTGGACAACATAATATTGTAGTGTTATCTGGTTTATGTATGTATACCAAATTTCACTAACTTCCGAAAAAGAGAACAGCTTCAAAAATAAGTTGCAAGATTTCACCCAAATATTTTATGAGGGCGCCATTTTGTTATGCTATCTTGAATGTGTACCAAAATCTTACTAGTTCATCCTCATGCCACAGTTTTTCTGCAAAATTTTGGGTAAATTGGATAAGTAGTTTTTTACCAACATTTACCTATGCCGCCATTTTGTTCCGCTATATTGGATTTTTACCAAAATGTTACCATGTCATCCCTATATGACCCTTAATTTTTGACCAAATTTTGAAGTCAATCATTTAAGTACTTCTTTAGTTATGCCGCGAAGAGGCAGACCGACGGAATCGAGAAAATATGTTTTGCGGCATCTAAGTCCCTAAAACGTGAATATCTGAAAAAATCTCGGAGGGCGATTTTTTCACGATTACAGTACTTCCGTTAGGAGGAAAGCAATACAAATCCCAAAAATTTCAAAAACTAATAATGAATGACTGCACGTTTTTCTCTTAATTGGTGGAAGAAAATATATTATGTTGTCAGTTATTGGCTAAAAACGTATTATTTGTTAAATATGTTATCATAACTATAATATGGTAGAGCATACGGTATTTAAGTATCAATAAAAGTACCTACCTATATTCTTTAGGAATTACTTAATATTTCTAATATTAAATTTAATTTTAAAATATGTTTTTATTTTTGTTCAAATAAAAATATTAGTGGTAATAAATAATGAAGTCGGCGCCACCAATGCGCGCAAGTTGGCGGTATTGCCGATACAGTTTTAGCAGGGGAGGCCTGAGGGGGCCGCGGCCCCCCTTTTTATCCTGTGCCCCCCACTGGCCTCCCCGTTAGCCTGCCTAAATATATTATATGGTACGCTCATACAAGCACAATATTTTTAACGAAATAAAATACTCAAACCACAACAACACAAAATATCTCTACTAGTAAGAATTCCAAATATAAGCTTACCTAATTAAAAAAAAGAAATATAATTCGAACGACAGACTATCAAAGTTGGCTATTTTATCAATTGAGAAGTCATTGGTAAAAAACATAGATCTTCAAAGAGTAATAGATATTTTTGCGGAAAGTAAGAGAATAAATTTAATTTTATGAATTGTTTTTTTTTGTATTTTTTAGTTAACGGCTTATATTATTCATGTTTATTTTTTATTAGTTTTAATAATACTTCCACAACTGTACATTAAATAAAAGTGAAAAAAATGTTTCTTCAGATGTGTTTAATTAAGTTACATGTGTAAAAAATTGGCATATTTGACTTACATTTTTTATATCTTGTTTGTCTATACCCAAGAAAGAAGTCCAACTAATATATACATATATATATATTTTATAAAAATTTTATGGGCTTCCCAAAATTCACAAACCAGAATTATCTTTGAGACCAATAATTTCTTCACTTAATGCCCCAAATAGTAAATTAGCACAATTTCTCACAGATATTTTAACTATTGCATACAATAAAAACAACGAATACTATATCACAGATTCATTTCAATTTTCAGAATTAATAAACGAAAAACAAATTCCACATAATTATGTCCTAATAAGCCTAGATGTCATTTCTCTCTTTAGTAATATTCCCTATACATTAGCAAAAAATAGCATAACAAAAAATTGGGAGTCTATAAGCCAATACACAGATCTCAACTTGAACAACTTTTTAGAAATATTAACATTTATTTTTGACAGTACATATTGCATATTTAATCAAAAGTATTATAAACAAATTTTAGGCACCCCCATGGGGGCCACTCTTTCTCCCATCATTTCTCAATACGTAATGGATGATTTGTTGGATGACTGCATTCCTAAACTGTCTTTTCAACTACCGTTTTTAAAAAAATACGTGGATGATTTAATCACTTCTGTACCTGGAGAAGGGGTAGAAGAGGTCTTACAAGTGTTTAATAGCTATAACCAATACATTCAGTTTACAGTAGAAAGGGAAACTGACAATAGTGTTCCGTTTTTGGACACCAAACTAATTAGGAATGACAACAACCAGATTTTACTAGACTGGTACATAAAACCTACCAGTTCTGGTAGATATCTTAATTTCCATTCCAACCACCCCAAAAAAATAAAGATCAATCTAGTATTGGCTCTAAAAACACGTATTGAAAGGATTTCTCACCCTAGTCTACTTAGAAAAAACTTAAAAAGATTGTATGATATTCTCCTCAAGAATTCATATCCACAAAAGTTATTAAAAAAACTATTATATAACACAGCTCCAATAATCAACCCTGGAGAGAGAAATGATGGAATAAGTCCCAACATCAGTGCCTTCGATTCTCAAAATAGACCGAGGTACTATTTTTCGTTACCTTACATAAAAGAAATTTCAACAAAAATAACCAAGTTGTTCAAGTATGATCCTTCAATTAAAATCGCCTTTAAACATAATAAAATAGTAGGCAACACTTTTACAAAATTAAAAGATAGGGATGAAATACAAAAAACATCAAACATTGTATACAGTATTCCTTGTTCAGAGTGTGAGGGTATTTACATAGGCCAAACCTCTAGGGTCCTAAAAGACAGAATAACTTCGCATAAAAGCGACTGTAGATTAATGAAAAATACTTGTGCACTTTCAGAACACACAAATCAATCAGGGCACTTATTCAACTTTAATGATACCCAAATATTATGTAAGGAAACTAATTATAACAAGAGACTGTTTCTGGAAATGGTGGAAATATTTCTGAATCCTAATTCGTTAAATAAGAGAGCTGATATCGAAGACCTTAGTTCAGTGGCGGCTCGTGAGTATATTGAAGGGTGAGGCTATATGAGGTTAATTTTGTTTAAATGTGAATAAATTTCCACGTCACCCATGAGGTATTATTCTGCGACGCGTTGACCTTTTTTTTTAATGGAGGTCATCTAGCCCTACTAAACCATTAAAAACTAAAAGAATAAACTCTAAAAAAAGTAAATAAAAAGTAAACAAAACAAGTAAAATATGTACACCTATCACTAAAATATAGCGGTGATTGCGATAATAAAAACATAATTTAGTTTATTAAAACTTAAAATAAATAGTTGTATGAAATAAGATAAAAAAAACTACTTTTTGTACATTAAATCTATACGTCTGTCTTTTAAGGTTGCAAATTTATCTATAATTTGGTCGTAAAAGTTTTGATCTTCACTAAGTTCTGACAGTAATTCCTGCTCTATTGACATCACTGCTAAACCCTAAAGCCGTTCTTGTGTCATTGTGTTTCTTAGGTAGGTTTTGATCCGTTTAAGACATGAAAAATTTCGTTCGGCCGATACACTTAATGCGGGAATAGTTAAAACTAAATTAAAAAGCTTATATGCTTCCGCAAAAATTGCTTTAAAATCTTTAAATAACAAAGCTAGACTTTTTTCGACATCTAAATTTGAAAATTGTTCATCCCTATACAATACAGAAAGCTCATTCTTTAATCTATCTCTGTCAAAAATGTTTGGATAATTTTTTAATAAATTATTTAATAAGTCGTCTGGAAAGCATTTAACATATTCCGAATATTTTGTGCAATCGACTAAAGCAAAGAAATTTAAATTATTTAAATTTTCAAACCGCGTCCCTAATTGAAGAATTATACAATCTATTATTTCGAAATATAATATTTTATATTTAGTAAAAATATCAAAGTCGCTAGAACATTGCCCTCGACGTGTGTTAGTTGGCAGAATAGTGGCTTTTTTAGCAATATTGAAAAGTTCTTTGAAATGGTCCTCGTTTCTAAATTCAATAATTCGTTGCTTGGCAAGGTTTATTTGCGAAATGCAGTAATTTATGTCTAAATGCTTTAACTGTAATATTTGAAACAGTACATCAATGCAACTAAAAATTTGTTTATAAATATGCGTTAAAAGGCAAAATTCGAAATCATTATAATGCTTTAGAAATCCTTTTGCACCATTAATAGATTCTGTTCCAGAACTTAAGTCATTAATAATAGTTTCAAATACTATAATTAAATTGTCCCATTCATTAGCCACTAAGTTTAAAATTTTAGACCGTGTATACCATCGCGTTTCTACAGCTCGCGGAATTCTTTTACCTACTATCTGATTAAGCACAAAAGACCGTTTTGGTGATTGGTGGAAATAATTTGGTATTCCTAATAAAGTGGCAAAAAATATACGACTTGGGTAATCAGTTTTGTTCCCTGTTGTAAAACTAGATTTAATCTGTGGGCGCAACAATGAGTAAACATAGCTAAAGGAGCAATAGATCTAACTTTTGTTTGAAGCCCATTTATTTCACCTGCCATAACACTAGCCCCATCGTAACACTGCGCGACCAATTTATTTTTAAAGTCATAAGGCTCTAAGCTGTTTTGTATTAAATGAAAAAGGCTCTCTGCTGTTCTATTATCGCTAACGTCAAAAAATCCTAAAAATCTTTCTTTTAAAGATCCGTTGGTCACATACCTAACTGTTATCGAACACTGTGATTTTTCTGTTATATCAGTACTATCATCCGCAATTACGCCTAAAAAAACAACAATCGGTGTCATTGATTTCTTTTTTTATATATTCTTGAATATAGTCATGTATGCAACCAATTAGTTCATTTTGTATAGTCTTAGATTGTCCCGTAAAAATATTACTAAATTTAGCACAATGTTCAGTAAGTTCGGCATTTCTTTTTATTAAGCCTGCAAATATTTCCTTAAAATTGCCACGGTTAAAAGAATCTGTTGTTTCATTATGACCTCGAAATGCCAAGTCCTGTTTACCCAAAGTAATAGTAACATCAATTAAATAATTTAATAATAAACGGTTTTTTCGAACATTTTCATTATAAACAATTTTATTAAGACTTGCATTTTCTTGTAGTGCATCCGCAATAGTCGCCCTATTTTGCTCCAGTCTTGTAAGTGCTACCGAAATTTTAATATGCTCTCTTGAATTTTCATACGATTTTACTGCTCATGAAAAATTTTTTAAATCCGAATATCCGCCCCCTGAACTCCAATTATTTTTGACGCAACCTAATAAAATGCAAGGCCAACAATATAAGCTTTCTTTATAAATACTTCCGCATAGCCACCTATAAGTTTCGTACCAAGATATTTGAAAAGTTCTTGAATATTTTTTACCTTGCCTCTTATCGTTAAATATTGCTAAAATTTTCGGCGTCGGACGGCTACCTAACATCTGTTTCTTTTCAGTTTCGCTTCTTCTTAAAAAAGGCGTTTCAATTAATGAAGCAATAATGTCGTGAATAGGATTCATTTCAAAAGCAAAAAGCAAATACAAAAAATGGAACGGTCCAACTTACCAAATCAAAACAAAACAAAAACTTACTCACGCGTATTTATTCACCTTAAAAGACAGAGCGCCCTCAATCAGCGATTATCGCAATCTATTTCCTATTTCTTTCTCAGCCGCACGCACCACGTAAAAAGAAGCCGTTGGAATATTTCGCTAGTCATGTGATTTAAATAACCAATAAAAGCATATCCAAGCTACAGATTTATCGCCTCAAGAATGCAATAGAAAACGCGTGCATCGGCAATCGCCATCCCGCTCTGTCGTAATCAGGTGACTCGCCGGCATCGGCACCGGCCGTTGATAAATAGGTCAGAAGTCGAAACTTTCCAAGCTAAATTTATTTCGCCTCATTCGAGAGCACTATCTTTAGGAATGGGTTTGCACGGATTGCACGGTCGGTTTTTTGATGTGGTCAGAATTTATTTTCTAAAATATTTATTATGGGATTATATTTTGTTTTTTTTTAATGTTATTATGTTGTAAAACTGTTAAAAAGTATATTTCTAATTGGTAATAGATAAAAAGATATATAAAAAAATTCTTTTTTCCTTTATTTTGGGGGTGAGTCGCGGCCTCAGAGGCCTACCCTGACGAGCCGCCACTGCCTTAGCTCTATTTATTCAAATTTACTTAATCTGAACAATTATACGAACAACAATAATAGTTTAAATAACACAGAATTTTCATTTTAAAAAATATAAGTATTTGTACGTATTATATCCATATACCTTTCTATAGTCAGTCTCTTCAATTCGAGTAGTTTGTCGTAGGCATAAATTCGACGTTTAATTCATACTTGTTCTGGTTTGATTAAGATATTTCTCAGCTACTGATTTTTCTTTGTAGCTAAATCTTAGATCTGTGTTTCAATCATCCTGACAGAACGTACTATAACATTCTTTACATGTCAAAAAAACCTACATAAGAAATTTACTTGCTTCGTATTTCAATATAAAAATATATGGAGAACAGGAATTCCTGCCAGTATGTAAAATCTAATTTTAATGTTAAGGTCAAAGTGTGTTTGTTTTTCGCAAGAAGTTATCGATACTAATTGCAAAGCAGTGAGTAATTTTCTACCTTTTTTTTTCTAAAAATCCTCAATTTCTAATTAATGTGCATACAGAGATAAAAAACAAATTTCTTCTCATATTGCAGCCCTGAAGAAGGTAATAATCATTACCGAATGCTTGGCGTAGCTTAAAAGCAATTTAAATCTAGCCCTAAATTAGGACCGATACCCCAATAATTAGGTTACTTGTTGTTCAACTAGTCGTATATATATATATGTTATATAAGTTTTTACTCAATGTCACCTTTAAGCTGTCCGCGTCACACTCTCGGCGTATATTTATATATATATATATATATATATATATATATATATATATATATATATATATATATATATATATATATATATATATATATATATATATATATATATATATATATATGTATATTTATGTATATATATGTTACGTTTGGTTTAACACAAATCACTTTTTAAAAAAACATTTTTTTTTACTTTTACAATATAATATAAAATATAAGGGATGAGATCTATAGATCTCCCCGAAGAAATACAATTATAATTATGAATTGACTTGCAACATTAAAATGTTATGATGAAGTAACGCTGCTAGGCTGGGTCCTGGCTTGCTGAATCAGGATCACGAGAATCTTCTGTATGATTTCGTGTCAGGTGCTGTTTACTGGAAATGTATTCACGCCAATCTTGCATCATCTTTGCTGAGTTTGCGGCTCCATGGCTGCTTATCTCGCCTGGGAATATCTTGGTAAACAAAGTCATCGTGTGACGCGGGCGGCTTGAAGGTAACATTGGTTAAAAACTCATATAATAGCTCCCCTTTTTAGATAAAAGTTGATGCGTGGAAACAACTTTTAGAAGGCTGCTTGTTTGTTGAGGTTAAGTTCTACTTGTTCGTCTTCTTCTATTGCTTCTCCAAAGCGAATGCTTGGTCTTCGTTTGGGAAGTATTTTCTCCATTGTTTCATGAATAAAGCTTCTGGTTTGTTTCTTGGCGGAGAAGGTGGATAGTCATCAGTGGCTCTGGCTATTCCAATCTTTAGGCTTCTTTTTCGATTACGACATTTACAGAATATGTACAAAAGATACAAAGGACAATCAGGACGATAGTCAGCATTGTGAACCAATGGATATGCTTGTTGACGAATGGTTGTTGTATTAACTTGTCCAATTCATCAGAATACTGGTTTAATTTGTGTTGAGCTATGTTCAAGTCTTCCATGTTGATTTTTTGTTTAGTTTTAATGGTTTTAGGTCTGGTAGATAAGTTATATATCTATATATATATATATATATATATATATATATATATATATATATATATATATATATATATATATATAGCACTTTGAACCAAAAGAATATAATTTTCACAAAAAGCGAAAGATTCTATCTTCCAGGTTCTTGGTTAGGTGGTGATGCAGTCAAAGAAAAAATTTATGAACGGCCTAGTGTGGAATACTCTTTATTGTATGGTCGAGCTTTCGAGAATGTTTATTCTCTTCTTCAGGACCCTTCTATAGAAAAATACATTTGTAGATAAGAAAAGAAAGGATTACAAAGTAAAAGAAACATCTTACCAAAGTGAGTTAAAAATAAAACAGTCCCATTGCAACAGGCTTAATGTTAAAACTTGTACGTAACTAGAATATAGACGGTAACTAACACATATCAACAGTAAAATTTTTGGTTACGTTTTAAAAAAATTTTTATAAACATGCAGCGAAACCACTTTCAATGCTGGCACGCCGCCATTACTGTAAAACGAAAAACTGCGCCCTAGTAGGTAAAATAATAAGGGAGACAAAGGAAAGTACAATTCCCGCCTAATTCTATGTATACCGATTACTACGAACAAACTACGGCTTCTACCCCGGAGGGGGAAGTTGGCAAGGACAAAGCAACGTTATTGTTACGCTGGCGCAGTACCACATTGAAAATTTGGCTAGCGAAATCTTTCTTATTGCGGGAAAAACAAAAGAAAAACAAATTATAATAATTTATAGGCAAGAAGAGAAAAGATTTTTAACAATTTTATCGTTGTTATTGTTAATATCTATAACTATATTGCATGGTTTATGTATGCTAAAACCAAAAAAGAGAAAGAGAGAAGGGCCAGTTATAATATGTACAAAAGTCTGGTGAAAAAATTTTTACTAATCACTAAGTTAGGATGGCGCTAAAACACATTTGTCCATATTTTGTTAGACAATTAAATTACAGAAAGTTAATGTTTCCATTGTTGTAATATAACTAAGCAGACGGTGTCGTACAATTATATAATGATGCTCAAAAACCCAAATGGAACAATTTTGTAAGCAAAAGAAAAACATGCTTTCTCTCATGTTTATGACTATAACAAATTAATATAAAATAATTATTGTTTATTGACATTCTGGCGGACGAAATAATTAAAAACCAGGAAAGATGTACCACATTGCTTCTTTCAAACAAATGTATATATATCAGTGGCGACTCGTCAGGGTAGGCCTCTGAGGCCGCGCCTCACCCCCAAAATAAAGGAAAAGAGAATTTTTTTATATAACTTTTTATCTATTACTAATTAGAAATATACTTTTTAACAGTTTTACAACATAATAACATAAAAAAAAAACAAAATATAATCCCATAATAAATATTTTAGAAAATAAATTCTGACCACATCAAAAAACCGACCGTGCAATCCGTGCAAACCCATTCCTAAAGAAAGTGCTCTCGAATGAGGCGAAATAATTTTAGCTTGGAAAGTTTCGACTTCTGACCTATTTATCAACGGCCGGTGCCGATGCCGGCGAGTCACCTGATTACGACAGAGCGGGATGGCGATTGCCGATGCACGCGTTTTCTATTGCATTCTTGAGGCGATAAATCTGTAGCTTGGATATGCTTTTATTGGTTATTTAAATCACATGACTAGCGAAATATTCCAACGGCTTCTTTTTAGGTGGTGCGTGCGGCTGAGAAAGAAATAGGAAATAGATTGCGATAATCGCTGATTGAGGGTGTTCTGTCTTTTAAGGTGAATAAATACACGTGAGTAAGTTTTTGTTTTGTTTTGATTTGGTAAGTTGGACCGTTCCATTTTTTGTATTTGCTTTTTGCTTTTGAAATGAATCCTATTCACGACATTATTGCTTCATTAATTGAAACGCCTTTTTTAAGAAGAAGCGAAACTGAAAAGAAACAGATATTAGGTAGCCGTCCGACGCCTAAAATTTTAGCAATATTTAACGATAAGAGGCAAGGTAAAAAATATTCAAGAACTTTTCAAATATCTTGGTACGAAACTTATAGGTGGCTATGCGGAAGTATTTATAAAGAAAGCTTATATTGTTGGCCTTGTATTTTATTAGGTTGCGTCAAAAATAATTGAAGTTCAGGGGGTGGATATTCGGATTTAAAAAATTTTTCACGAGCAGTAAAATCGCATGAAAGTTCAAGAGAGCATATTAAAAATTCGGTAGCACTTACAAGACTGGAGCAAAATAGGGCGACTATTGCGGATGCACTACAAGAAAATGCAAGTCTTAATAAAATTGTTTATAATTTGGATAGGCATTTCGTGTCCCTAATGAATAAGTGTAACTTGAATTCGTGGGTTATGGGACTGCAATAAGATCTAAAGTGAAACCACTATTTTCAATTGCAACGTTTCGTGTTACATTAACACTTTTTCAAGCTCTTGAGTTAGTGGGAAAACCTTAATGTAAAAACATAAATGTCCATAATTAAGGTTTTCCCACTAACTCAAGAGGTTGAAAAAGTGTTAATGTAACACGAAACGTTGCAATTGAAAATAATGGTTTCACTTTAGATCTTATTGCAGTCCCATAACCCACGAATTCAAGTTACACATTGTTTATAATGAAAATGTTCGAAAAAACCGTTTATTATTAAATTATTTAATTGATGTTACTATTACTTTGGGTAAACAGGACTTGGCATTTCGAGGTCATAATGAGACAATAGATTCTTTTAACCGTGGCAATTTTAAGGAAATATTTGCATGCTTAATAAAAAGAAATGCCGAACTTACTGAACATTGTGCTAAATTTAGTAATATTTTTACGGGACAATCTAAGACTATACAAAATGAACTAATTGGTTGCATACATGACTATATTCAAGAATATATAAAAAAAGAAATCAATGACACCGATTGTTGTTTTTTTGGCGTAATTGCGGATGATAGTACTGATATAACAGAAAAATCACAGTGTTCGATAACAGTTAGGTATGTGATCAACGGATCTTTAAAAGAAAGATTTTTAGGATTTCTTGACGTTAGCGATAATAGAACAGCAGAGAGCCTTTTTCATTTAATACAAAACAGCTTAGAGCCTTATGACTTTAAAAATAAATTGGTCGCGCAGTGTTACGATGGGGCTAGTGTTATGGCAGGTGAAATAAATGGGCTTCAAACAAAAGTTAGATCTATTGCTCCTTTAGCTATGTTTAGTAGGTAAAAGAATTCCGCGAGCTGTAGAAACGCGATGGTATACACGGTCTAAAATTTTAAACTTAGTGGCTAATGAATGGGACAATTTAATTATAGTATTTGAAACTATTATTAATGACTTAAGTTCTGGAACAGAATCTATTATTGGTGCAAAAGGATTTCTAAAGCATTTTAATGATTTCGAATTTTGCCTTTTAACGCATATTTATAAACACATTTTTAGTTGCACTGATGTACTGTTTCAAATATTACAGTTAAAGCATTTAGATATAAATTACTGCATTTCGCAAATAAACCTTCCCAAGCAACGAATTATTGAATTTAGAAACGAGGACCATTTCAAGAACTTTTCAATATTGCTAAAAAAGCCACTATTCTGCCAACTAACACACGTCGAGGGCAATGTTCTAGCGACTTTTGATATTTTTACTAAATATAAAATATTATATTTCGAAATAATAGATTGTATAATTCTTCAATTAGGGACGCGGTTTGAAAATTTAAATAATTTAAATTTCTTTGCTTTAGTCGATTGCACAAAATATTCGGAATATGTTAAATGCTTTCCAGACGACTTATTAAATAATTTATTAAAAAATTATCCAAACATTTTTGACAGAGATAGATTAAAGAATGAGCTTTCTGTATTGTATAGGGCTGAACAATTTTCAAATTTAGATGTCGAAAAAAGTCTAGCTTTGTTATTTAAAGATTTTAAAGCAATTTTTGCGGAAGCATATAAGCTTTTTAATTTAGTTTTAACTATTCCCGCAACAAGTGTATCGGCCGAACGAAATTTTTCATGTCTTAAACGGATCAAAACCTACCTAAGAAACACAATGACACAAGAACGGCTTTCGGGTTTAGCAATGATGTCAATAGAGCAGGAATTACTGTCAGAACTTAGTGAAGACCAAAACTTTTACGACCAAATTATAGATAAATTTGCAAACTTAAAAGACAGACGTATAGATTTAATGTACAAAAAGTAGTTTTTTTATCTTATTTCATACAACTATTTATTTTAAGTTTTAATAAACTAAATTGTGTTTTATTATCGCAATCACCGCTATAGTTTAGTGATAGGTGTACATATTTTACTTGTTTTGTTTACTTTTTTTAGAGTTTATTTTTTTAGAGTTTATTTTTTTAGTTTTTAATGGTTTAGTAGGGCTATTGGCGATGACCTCCATTAAAAAAAAAAGGTCAACGCGACGCAGAATGATAGCTCATGGGTGACGTGGAAATTTATTCACATTTAAACAAAATTAACCTCATGTAGCCTCACCCTTCAATATACTCACGAGCCGCCTCTGATATATATATATATATATATATATATATATATATATATATATGTTTTTATCAAGAATTATGGAAGGTTGTTAATTTTTATATTAATACTTTCTTACGGTAACGCTGTAATAGAATGTGGATTGAAAATTTGTTATAAACAACTTTAGTAGAGCAAGAAACGGGATGTTTTTAATATGACGATCGACAATAACAATTTTGTATAATAGTTTTCAAACATTTAAAGTACCTACTGAGTAAAATAGTTTTAAAAAAAAGGAATTCTGTGAGACATACTAATTTCCTATAAAAAAAAGGAAACAAAAATTATCAGTTGAATCCATCCTTAGTGATCTCTGATATTGACAGAAATTACTAAATTAAGAAAAACATTTTTAAAATATTTTTACTTTGTTCTATTTGACACTTTTTTAGGCGAAGCGCTTACGTGAAGTGTTAAGTATTGGGCGTTGGCAAAGGAGAACAGTTGGCCGTGTGACAAAAAAAATTAATTTTGAAAATAGGAATAGTAAGGGCTCATAAAATATGAATAATAAGGCATCATAAAATAGAAATAGTATGGGCTCGTAAAAAAATATTAATAAAAAATATAATTAATAAAATATAAATAATATATTAAATAAAAACAGGAATAGTAAGGGGGTCGTAAAACAGTAATAGTAAGGGGGTCGTAAAAACAGGAATAGTAAGGGAGTCGCAAAAATAAGAATAGTAAGAGATCGTATTTTATTTTGAACAAATTCGGAATGTAAAAATTGTTGTTAAAAAAAATGTTATTTCCATAACTTTTTCAATCGATAATATACCAGTTCCATTCGACCCCCTTTTACTAAAAGTATGTGTATCGAGAAGCAATCGTAGAATATGAATTACGTCCGCATTCTCAAGAGATTGTATCTCGTAGGAGAAGTTTGGAGTAGCCAAACTGTGGCAGAGATTTATTTTTTGGTTGGTCGGGGAATCATCAGCTGCTCTCGTTGATATTACGGGAATTCTCTATTTAGATGTCTGTGTTATTCTTGAATATATTTAAACCCGGACACCAAAAATATTTATTTTGAATTTTTTTTTATTATCTTCTTTCGTAGAATGGTGATGATCTCTTGTAGCGAAGGTAAAAGACCTACAATATAGTTATGCAATACAGAGGCATTCTTAACACTACAAGTACAAATACTAATTATATGCTGAATAAAACCAGTAAAACTATCGTATATGGTTAAATCTTTAACTTGAATTTCACCAGTGTGATAAACTTGAGAAACTAGAACTATGAGCTTTTTGCATAAAGCAATTGATTACGTCATTTCATACATACATTTCCTGGTAAAAGTAGGTATTCGAAAATACGATCATGTGCGATGATGCAATATGCACGAGTATCAGGTGAAAAGATTTCAGAAACTTGAAATTCTAATTTTACATCAATTGTACTACTCTTGAGAGCTTGATTTTGTCTAGAGCAGTCAATTACAAATATATATATCTCCTCGAAAACGTGGTAAAGTCTAGTAATGGCTCACTATTAGCTTTTCGCACATAAGTTTTTTGAAATTCAGTATACATTCTATAAGCTTGTGTATATTGTTTGCTTTTAAAGCAGCTCTCTCAGATGTAAATTTTACAGTCCAAACATCACTTTTTGTTCTTCTTAGAACTGGAAGTTCATGGACTTCCTAGCTTCTAAATTACATCAGGATAGGTTTATTCTTTGTGGTGACTTCGTGATATTTCACTGTTCCTTTAGTCTAATTCCATCTTGCGATATCAAGAGATCTGCTTTAGTGATCGTTAAGACAGAAGAATTTTGACAGTGCTTAGTGCTTATTAGACCAGGATCTCGAACTCTATCGATTTTTTTACCATTTAATTCGTAGATTATGGATTCAAATAGAAACGCTGCTGCATTATTAGTCAATGTACAAGTTCCTGTTTTATTATCATTATTCTCTTCTTAAACTCTGCTTCTCCGCTTGGCTAATATCCATAAACACATTTTGCTAATTAATAACTTTTATATACGGATAATATGTATGCCATTCTTCTCGAGCGATGGACTCCGATCGACGTTGGCAAGTTGAAATATCGGAAATATCTAGTTTTTCCGACAAGAAAACTATATTTGTACGCGAAATAATTTAATCGAATTATATGTTTATATTCAAGTGTTTGCTTTAATGTCCGATTGCTAACTGATGGAGTGTTACTTCTTTCATAGTGGTTAAAAAACAGCACATATATTTTAAGTTCTATCCTCACAACAATTTTTTCACCTTAATTAATTAGATTAGAAATTAACTGGTCTCGATTCCTGATCTAATCTACGGTAATATTTCTGATACTGTTTCTATTATCTGGGAGATAAATTAAGTTCCTAGGTTTTATGATTAAGCTATATCCAGGACCTACAGATGGTGTGCACTCGTACCATGTGTATGAAGGATTATTAGTTTAATAAGAACCAGAAATAATATTAAACTCTATTCTTCTGGTGTAACCCTTTGTACTATTTCTACTGGGAGATCAGATTCGTGAAGTAAATTAGCCTTTAATGTTTTTCGTGAATATCCTAATAATTTTCCATTACTGTCTTCTGGTTGAAAATGTATGTCGTAAACGCACTTCAACTCACACTTTAGCATATTATTATTAGGTTTCAGAGAGGTTTTCTTAATACTAGCTAAATGTTTTTGCAGTTACCGTTCCATGTCAGTAACCTCGTATGATCCTGTACGTATTTTCACAGCTTGTTCTTTAACATTAACTTTATAATAAAACTTGTTTCCCCTGGTTCGATGTTTGGAATAGAATTCCAAGTGCTAAGAGAAATTATAGCTAGAGAATAGTTATATTTAGGATCTAGTTTTATTGGTGGATCAATATCAACACTCAAACAGCTAGATCGACCTTTGAACGTGAACGTTTCAGACATTTGCTTTATATGGATTTATAATTATTAGAAAGAAAATATAATACAAGATGTCTACACTTATGTGTTATATGTTTGGTCCTCATCATGGTTACAAAATTATTTTATAGTTCGCAAGTTCTTTTAGAAGATTTAGGTTCCCAAAACTGTCGAAGTACCTGATGTTGTTTCCGTTTTTTCTTGTAAGCAAGTTCCAGATCCTTTTCCCTTTGTCTAAATTAACCACACCACCGTTTTTTCTACGTATATTTCGTAAACTATCTCGTATAAAACTCTCTCTGGAATGGGGTAATTTCAAATGATGAGCAAATCGTTTAATGATTCGATTTGTGAGTGCTCGTTTGGGTAGCTTTAAAGTAGGTAGTTTTAAAGTTGCAACGTTCTGAACAAGATGAAGCCCTTAACCGTATATTAAATATTATAACGAAACCTTTAAGTAAAGTCGTGGACGAGACTGAAAGAAAAAAAACAAATGGCTTTTATTGGGGTAAATACAAAGTTAAATATATATTTAAAATGGTGGCGAGATCCAGCATAGCTGCTCACCTAACCACCATAAAAAAACTAAGGTAACAAAATTTTTACTAACATAGTCTTAAATAAATAAATAATACTTGCGTGTAGATAGCATGAAACCAATAATGATAGAAAAATATACAAGCGATACAAAAGTTTAGCAGTAATACATAAAAGACATGTTATCCGAATAATATTTGAAACGATTGAGAGCAAACAGTATTTATTCCGAAATAAAAAAGAAAAAAAAACACTTTAATCTCTGGCACTAAGTAAATACTGAAGGTATTGTTTTTTCATAGTAAGAACTGATGAGAAAGCCTTAACGCGTTCGTTAGTATACAAATTACGACGCCTTGTATCAACATTATGAATATCTGAGCCTTCGACTAACTTTTCAAAAAGATAACGGGGAGACTCATATGCCCGGATTTTGAATAGTAAGGAAGCCATATGCAGTTTAAAACGACTTTCCATGTTTAACCATCTCGACTGGCTATTGTGAGACAAGTTCAATCCATAACAAAACCTTATACAATTCTGGAGTATTTGAAGACTATTTTTACTCTTTTGAGTGAGGGCTGGCCAGTAAAGAATGTCAGCATACCCAAGACCCGATAGGACCAAACTATTACACAGCTGCAGTCTGACGTCGGCACTAAGAAAATCTTTAAATAAATATAGTGTTTTTAATTTATAAAATGAAATCTGCAACAAATGAGATACGTGAGTGTCAAAGCGCATATCATCATTCATATATACTCCGAGGTTCTTGCAGGCTCAGGAGTAATTTGAAATATCATTATCTAACTCCAAAACAAACTGCATCATTACAGATTAATTCTCTGTCCTTGCCAAAAAATAAGAACCATTATTTTCTTATTATTAAGCGATAGTTTATGAGCCTCTGATTTTCTTGCTGTATTTTCAAGATCCCTGAAAATAAAAGTGGGAGCCTTTAGGCGACTGTTATAAAAAGAGAAAGTTAGAAAAATCTGCTTTATATATAGAGAATAATAAAGGCCCAAAAACACTCCCCTGTGGTACCCCTTTTTTGACTGACAAAAAGGGCGATACCATTGTAACTTTTTGCTGTCTATCGCTCAAATAACTGCGCATAAATTTAACAGCCGTGCCACCTAGACCAAGGAACCTTAATTTTTTGACAAGAGTAGCATGACATAAGGTGTCAAATGCCTTGCTGAAGTCTAACAGGATTAAACAGGAGTTTTTCCCGCAATCCTGGGCCTTCAGCAAGTCATCCGACACGTTTAGAAGGGCTGTTGTAGTGCTGTGACCCAGACGAAATCCAAAATTCTGGTAAAATTTTATTAATAAGAAGGAAATTATTTAATTGCTCAGCAACTATTTTTTATAGTATCTTTGACATGATACAAAGAATGCCAATGAGCCGATAGTCGAAAATTAAGGCTGGTTTAGTAATTTTTGGAACGGGAACTACATTAGCTCTTTTCCAAAGAGTGAAAAATATCCTAGTCTTTAAGCATCTGTTGATCATATAGGTTACATGTGGTGTCAGATACGGAATAATCAGAGATATAAGTTGTTTTATGTCATGGCCATCCACACCCCTAGCACGGGATGTAGTTAGAGTTACGAGTTTCTCAATTTTCTACTCGCTGACTTCAGATAATTCAAATTGGCGGTCAATGTTGGGATGGACTCTATTTTCGTATAAATCAGAAATAACTCCTTCATAATTTTTTAGAGAGATTGTCACACCGTTGATAAAGGTATTATTAAATGATATAGCTGAATGATGAATACCAGAATTGCATTTAGGCTTAGAATTTATATTTAAATAGTTGATCATAGAACTTAGCATGAAATCTAAACTGTTAATAAATCCAACGAGAAAAAACTTTTAAAACGTATTTATAGACATATTAAAGTAGTGGGAAAACAAGCATTTTAAGCAGGTAATATTGTTCGAATAAGTAAATATAAACATGTTTTTCAAAAAGGATATACACCAAACTGGACTACTGAATTTTTTCAATTAGCTCAAGATAAAGTTACTAATCTTACCAGATACCTATTAAATGATTTAGAAGATCGTCCTATAAGCGGTGGTTTTTATGAGGAAGAACTACAGAAAACGCAACAGCCAGATATTTTTCTTGTAGAAAAAATATTAATGAAGAAGGGGAATAGGATTTTTATTAATATATAAGATGTTTATTAAGTGGTTAGGATTTGACAAATCACATAATAGTTGGATAGATAAAAACTAGGATATAGTTTAAACTGGTTCATTCTTAAACATGATGTGTACATCTGCAGTATGTGGTTCCGATTAAAATAATGTATATATATACTGATAAAAAAGAATGAGTGTTTTCAAAGGACTTGTGTTTTACTGTTTTATTTAATTTCTAGAATATAGAAAAAAGTGGATAAGTTAAAATTTTTTTAAAAAATTGTTCAAAAAAATTCATAGTTGCAATAACAAATAAAACGTATTTTTATTATAAAAACAAATTCAGTAATTGATTTACTTTTATCAATTATTGAATTTGTTTTTATAATAAAAATACGTTTTATTTGTTATCGCAAGTGCGAATTTTGAAAAAACCTAAAGAAAAAGAAAATTCAATCAAATCAAAAGGACTTTACAGTTAAAAGGTCGTTTAGCTTACAGTTAAAAGGTCGTTTAACAAAGCGCTCGTGCCTGGAAAAAATGATGACGCTCACGTGGGTGATGACACCACGAAAAAAAATTTAGAAAAAGAATTCAATCAAATTTTAAAATAAAATATATTAATTTTGCACTTGCATAGTACAAAAGACAACGAAATAAACTTTAGAGTCAAAACATCGTTTACAAAGGCACTCGTGTCTGGTACGGGATAGAGTTTTCCAGGAATATGGGGATATTCGGGAAAAGAAGTTCCCGAGGGATGTGGGGACACCCATGGGTTCCTGAGGTGTAGTCGCTGGATGCGAAATAATCACAGATGGTAATGATATCGTTGCAGAATTCGTTAACATATTCTGGCTGAACATGGTGGCCGTGGTGACGGCGGGATGTATAAACGGTCCACTCTGAGGATTTGGTGCGGCGTGACCATCTCGGATAAAACTTATAAGACGTTTCTTTAGTATGGCTGCGGCGGTGACGTGTTTTTAGCGGCAATGTTGGCGATCGGGACGAAATTAAGACCGGTTAAAACGGGCAACTCTCCGGCAATACAGCAGCCAACGCTGGTTCCCACTCATTAATGCGCGTGTATGGGTAGTACTATGTGGTGCGAGTTACTCAAAATGCGATACCAGGTTACTCACCAAGGGCAATCGATATAGGAAATCTCTCACTCGTTGTTGTGTTTACTTACGAATGGCGTGAGTGTGAGAGAGACAGGAAAGACACACAATCCAGAACTCAGACCAAGTGACTAGCCTGAAAGATGGGATAAATGTGTATTTGGTCTGTATGAAAGAGACAATTTATACCTCACCATATACCACCTTATAATACCTTTATTCTACCTGCATACATCCTGGAGGCATGGCAGTGCGCCGCGATGGCTGCGGGGAGACCGCGTTGGCTGGTCCCTTCACCAGGTCCTAATGATGGCTTACCTTCCTGCTGCTATCGTGGAGCGGGTCGTCGGCTGCCGTATCTGCGCTGCGGACTTTTATTAAAATTATTTGCAGTATGATTTTTGTGCTAAGCTAAGCCGGTGGCTGCTCTGCACGAACCCATCGTGACGTATAAGACGGGTAGCTTAATCGCAAGTAATACCTGGCGGTTCAAGCGTACTGCTGGCTCGGAACCTTTTATCACGCTCCGGAAAATGTATGTGATTTCTGCACGTTGCGCAACGTGTTTTCATAATGAATAATAATGGAGGTTTACATTCCATACATTCCCCAAAAATTTAGTAAATTCGTTAGAGTGAGCATGGGTGTAGTAACAACTTTGTAAATCGTAAGTTTGTTAGTCGGGTAAAGTACGGAGCATCGAGAGAGAAAGAAGTAAAGTTTTTTGTATAAGGTGTGTAATGTGCGACTGAAAAAAAATTCTCGTCGAATATGTTACCAAGATATCGCCTTTTTGAAAGCTGTAATTGGATTTCTATTTATAAGTCAGTATTGTTGTTGGTAAACTTTTCAGTAAACACAATCTGTGACTTTTGAGCGGTTATTCTCAATTTCTATTTATCATAATAGGGGGTAAGAATAGTGAGGTGGTGGACGGTTTGGAATGTTGCTGCTTGGGAGTAGAAAGATTGTGTGTAAACCGCAGTATCGTCGGAGTATAAGGTAATTTTTATACTAGAAAATTTTGGTTTGTTGGATGTATATAGGATATATAAAAGTGGCGAAAGAACTATATCTTGATGCCCCGATGCGATTATGTACCGAGAGCGTGCTTTCAGCATGGATCTGAAAAATATGCTTCTCAAAATAGAATGTGAAAAGAAACACTTAAGTACAATAGGAAATTTAGAATGGCGAAGTTTTTATATCAGTCAGTTTACTGCTACATTTGTAATTTGTCTTTGCATTTCTGTAGTATCAGGCAGTTCGCTGTTTACGCCCTCAAGGCACCCTGCATCATTTAATAAATGCTGCAACCTTCGCAGCATCTGTTAAATGATTCCTGCCATTGTGTATATTAGGGATTTTTTGATAGCACTAGCGCAGCTTCCACAGCGAGTTGTCCATTGTGGAGAGCTTGTAAAGTTGGCCAAGACTTCTGTCTGTAAAAATACTTAGGTCAGTTATTGTTTCAGTTATCTTCAACCAAAAAATTCATATTGAAATAGGACATCTATCGTTTAAAGAAAGACTTGATTCAAAACTTAAATCTCATGTTTTTGAATGGCTTGTGACAGCTCTGGTAAGGACGTCCGTATTTAGCAGTTGCAAATTATCATGACTATAGAAATAGTTCGCAAAAAATACACCTTTCTGGTTATTGCCCTCTTTGGTGGTGAAGAAACGATCCCTTAAAGCCAACATCCTCAGGCGGCGATCTTGGCGTTCTGCGGCGTCGTCCTGTAAACCTGGATCGTTGAGTTCGGACTTTTTGAATCTATGCCTGACATCTTTCCTATTTTCCTAAAGGAAACAGCCCCTCGTAGTGTAACTCCCTCTTAAATTCGCTAAGTTGGCGAAAGTTCCCATTTCTCCACACATGGGCATGGTAAAAACTTGATAATAATGTTTAGAAATCCAGTCGGTAAAAATTAAATGTCCACTATGACCAATTTCACTTATTATCTATGCAGCGAATCAACAAAAATACGAATGAAAAACAAATGCTAAACCAATATGGTTGAAATTTTTGTTTTTGCCACAATGATAAACATGTATAGGTACCACATATTATTGACATAAAATCATTTTTACTGGATGTTCGGATTTCTGTCACGTAGTATATATACACTACCGTGTGAACAACATTTAATGACAACTTTATAGACCAATACCTTCTGGGAATCATAGAACGAGCAGACTCTACTAAAATTCGATTTTCGTCTTTGTTATCAAATTCTTTACTACCATCACACAAAAGCTCTTTTATTTGAATTTGACCTTGGTGATGTTAAGCCCTGATTTACGAATGTTTTTAAATATTCTGATACTTAGGATTTGTTTTTGAAGAAAGATCTTACATGCCCCAACTGATTGGTCCTGCATTGGTCCACAAACATCTAAATCGATGTTGTGTTTACATGTTTATTTTGGTGACATAAACGCTAAACGCTCACGCATACCCATAATTGTAAACCTCTCAACTGGTAGCCACCAAAACTTATTTTCGGCGACATTACATACATATTTAAAGTATACAAACCTTTTGAGGATTTTTTTCAACTAACCGTACTCATCCACCTTTAATATTGCGACCAAACTCATCAGCTTCAATCTTATTTTCACGTTTTTTTGGAAGGCTAATTTAAATCAGACTTTAATGCCCTGTCAATGTATTGATAGTTCTCTTGAATTCGAAGTATTTCTATGGTAACGTAAAACAACCGTTTAACTTCATCCTTTAGTTCTCAATAATTACGTTGTAAATGAGCGAAATGACTTGCAATGTCTTCCGCACTCATTCTATTACTTAAGAAAAACTGTACCACTAGACCATTTACTCTTTGAACCGAACTTTCCTCATAAGCTGATAAACGCTTGTTACATATTGCCTTGGAGGAATCACATAATCATTTTTGGCATCATTCATAATGCTAAATAAAATTAATTATGCTAATGCATCAGTTTTCTTGGTTGATTTCATACTTATCTAGGCAATTTGCACTAGATGATTGGCTTACTTGGTTTAAATAATTCTCCAGTAATTAATTCCATTATTTTATAGTGCCTTAACAATTCAATCTGCCTAAACCATTGCGGCCAATTTTTAGTATCTCCATAAATATATATATATACATATACATATATATATATATATATATATATATATATATATATATATATATATATGTATATATGTATATATAATTATATATATATATATATATATATATATATATATATATATATATATATATGCCTGCCTGGAGATATCAAATTTTACAACAACTAACTTCTTGGGGCATTAAAGGCAATATGGCTAAATTTATCAACGATTTTTGCAACAAAGAAGTTTTCAAGTAAATAAATAACACAGTTTCAGAAGAAACTAACCTAGAAAACGGAATTCCCCAAGGCTCAGTACTTAGTACAACTCTCTTTCTTGCCGCAATAAATAACATAACAAAATATATCTCCACTCCAGTAAAATACAGACTATACGCAAAAGATCTTGTTTTATTAACAAAAGGGAAAAACTTGAATTCAATGTGCAGAATCCTACAAAACAATCTTGTAAACCTGAAGCGATGGTCCAAAACCACAGGATTTCAATTCTCTTTAGATAAAACCAAATGTATTCTCTTCTCGAAACATGCCGAAAATATCTCGCCATTACTGAGACTCAACGGGAAAACATTAAAATTTTATGAAAATACAAAATTTCTGGGAATGATATTCGATAATAAGCTCACATGGAAACCACACATTGAAAACCTTATATCGTCATGCCATAAGGGACTAAACATTCTAAAAATCTTGTCCAGCCGATCGTGGGGAGCCGACACCAATATTCTCTTGATAATATTCAGAACCTTAATCAGATCAAGAATTGACTACGGCTCCATAGCTTATTCCGCATCAAACTCTACTCTAAAACTTCTGGATACAATTTATAATTCAGCTATTCGCATAGCGCCTTCTGCACAAGCCCTATAGAGAGTCTACTTTGCCAAGCTGCAGAAACTCCTCTGAGACTTCGAAGAGCCTACCTTGCTTTGTCATACGCCACCACAGTAGCAATTAACCCCAATAATCCGATTCATCACAATGTGTTTGCAAACCGCTATAATGCTCTTTACACTAGCAAAACCAGATCCAGACCAGCATTTTATGAACGAATAAATCGATACGAATCTAATCTTCAAATTTCATTTCCAAAATTTTTCGGCTTTAAGGCTAAAGAAGAATAGGTAGGGTTGTAGGGTTAGGTTCGCTCTGGTTAAGTTAGTTTACGCTTACAGAATCCAAATTTTTATTGTTAGTATTTTTGGGATATCTTAATCGATGTAAGGTTAGATTAGGTTAGTTTTTTTAAATTGATTTAAATTACCTTTTGGTTAGATTAAAGTTTAAATATATAATTACACTAAGAATAGTTCAAGAATAGTTGGGCTACTTAGGGTTAGTTTTTTGGCTACTTGCAATACATAAATAAATTAATAAATACATGAAAAATACTATATTTTGCAGAAAACATAATGTCTTATGTGTTTATAGAAATAAAAAAAATTATATACCTAAAGGTATATTCTATTTTTCCTATAGAGTCTAAAAAATGAATTAAAATCGTTTATCTCTAAAAAAGATTTTATATATTTGTTTGCCTTTACTAATTGTTAAACAAATAACATTTTTTGAGAAATATTATCAAACTGTTTCCTCTGCAGCAAAGTATCAGACCAAAAAAAAAGTAGAGCATAATTTTAGATAATAAAACTTATTTTTTCCTAGAAACTTTTTAAATTAATATTTAAATGTTTTGGTCTTTCGAAGTATTACATTAAATGTTACGCTACTGTGTTTTTATATACCTAACCTAACTGTTTGACACTTAAGAATTATGATTTTCATTATAATAACAATTATGTTTGCCTTTAAATCGGATTTAAAATCAATCAATCCACGAACCTCATCCCAAGAAAGTACTTGATATTTATAAATTGTAAGGTTCAAGAAGAGAAATATAAATATATATATATATATATATATATATATATATATATATATATATATATATATGTATATATAGTACATGAGAGTTAAACACATTACCTTCCCATAAAAACACGTTCGCAACCTCTTTTAATGATACTCGATCAAATTATTTTTTTCAAAGATCTGATATTTTGATCATTATTTCGCTCTAACGTCGGTCTCGACCACCAAAGAGAATCGTTCACTTTAATGTATCGAAAAATGTTTAATGGAGTGGTTACGGTTGCTATAAATAACACTTCAATATTGGGTTTTTGACCGCAAATGCCACCCGGCCGCCAGCGCAGCAAGCAAAGGCCTGGCTATAGTCTCTATCTTGCTCATAAATTCGGATTCTGGATAATAATAGATCGAATTTGTAATTGTGAACCTGAAACACTTATTCAAAGAGTGCATAATGCACAAATACTTAAACGAAAAATAATTAACAGTCAATTTCTCTGTAATTTCCAAATATCCTGTGATCTTATGGCTAACCCCTTTATAGTAGTTAATTATCACAAAAAAAGTGTATTTAACTGTAACACTTCAGAAAGTAAAATAAACTTTTTTTTTAATTCAGAATGCTTTCTCGAGTTGTTTCATGGAAGCCTTTAAATAAATAGACAACAGGAAAGAGCCCCTTGCATTATTTTAAATTAGCAGGCTTTTGACGGAACTACGTCATGTCTGGGACCTTATTTTTCTGATGTTTACGTTTTGGTTTGTTGACGTGTATTGTCAAACCGTCGCTTTTGCAAATTTAAGCTTAAGTTTTAGCAGTTTCTAAATAATATTCACATCGCATTAATATAAAAGTTGATTGATAAGTTGTGTTGTGTGTTATAAGACATAACAACATTTTTGGTGGTTTGTGTTGTCCTGAATACAAAAAATGGTCAGTTGTGTGACGTGCGGTCGTTCTTATATTAAAAGTACAAGGGATAAAGGAATTTTGTTCCACCGATAAGGGAATTTGTATTTTCGTAAATGAAAAAATTAACAAGACCCTTTTAAATCCGATTTAAAGGCAAACATAATTGTTATTATAATGAAAATCATAATTCTTAAGTGTCAAACAGTTAGGTTAGGTATATAAAAACACAGTAGCGTAACATTTAATGTAATACCTCGAAAGACCAAAACATTTAAATATTAATTTAAAAAGTTTCTAGGAAAAAATAAGTTTTATTATCTAAAATTATGCTCTACTTTTTTTTTTTGGTCTGATACTTTGCTGCAGAGGAAACAGTTTGATAATATTTCTCAAAAATGTTATTTGTTTAACAATTAGTAAAGGCAAACAAATATATAAAAATCTTTTTTTTTAGAGATAAACGATTTTAATTCATTTTTTAGACTCTATAGGAAAAATAGAATATACCTTTAGGTATATAATTTTTTTTATTTCTATAAACACATAAGACATTATGTTTTCTGCAAAATATAGTATTTTTCATGTATTTATTAATTTATTTATGTATTGCAAGTAGCCAAAAACTAACCCTAAGTAGCCCAACTATTCTTGAACTATTCTTAGTGTAATTATATATTTAAACTTTAATCTAACCAAAAGGTAATTTAAATCAATTTAAAAAAAAACTAACCTAATCTAACCTTACATCGATTAAGATATCCCAAAAATACTAACAATAAAAATTTGGATTCTGTAAGCGTAAACTAACTTAACCAGAGCGAACCTAACCTACAACCCTACCTATTCTTCTTTAGCCTTAACTAAACGATTGCGAAAGAAGTTAAGGGGCACCTGCCCCTTCCATTCTAGGGCATCTTCACATAAAATACTAATACTATAGTATATAATACTTTTGTAGTTTTTCCAACAATGAACAGAAGAAAAAAATATTGGATATCTTTTATTAACACGCCTAGTTGGAAACCGGGAAGTCGCCTATGCAGTCAGCATTTTTCAAATGATTGTTTTAATAGTTGGGATTCAAATATCGATCAAAATCGAATAAAAAGCAGTGCCTTGCCTACAATCAAAATTAGACGTAAGTAATTAACTAGTAGTGTTTTGTTAGTTTAAATGGATCAAGCTGTAGAATAATTCATGTTTACTTTTCACGTTAACGAGGCAAATTATGGTCTAATGATGACCTATTTAGGCGAAACATGTAGCTACGTTTCTAATAAAACATATAGTACTATGAATCTTGGGAGAATTCAAATAAATCATAAACTTTATTTTTCAAGACAGTAGTATAAAATATGTTAATTCAACTTTCATGTTTATGTTTATTAAAGGCTATACTAAAAGACATGTAGAGTGTTGAAACATTAAAATATGTAAGGCTAAAACAGAATTTTATCTTGCTTTTTATTTTTTATCACATCTTCTATTTTCAAGATACCTGATAATATTTATTTGTTTAGCGCATCAACCACACAGGGTTATTAGCGCGTACATGGTTGAGGTTAATTATTACAATTATAAATTATATTGAACAAATTTAACACATTGTTTAGATTTTTGTTAACGATGTCTTTTACGTTATCCTGGATTTGGTTTTAAGTGTTTCTGTGGCAACCTTTGGGCAGTCTACTAATATATGTTGCACTGATAAAGTTACCGAACATATCCCGCAAACAGGTTGATCCTCTTTGGAGATCAGATAACCGTGAGTTACCCTTGTATGACCGATTCTGAGTCTATTGATAATCGTTTGGTCTTTTCGATTACTTAAGTTGCAGTCCCATTTTCGAACACTGGGTTTACACGTACGAAGTATGGATGACGATCTGTCCCATTCTCGTTGCCATGAGGATATTGTCCCGTTTTTGATGTAGCATTTAAAATCACTGCTTAGTGTGTTTGAAAGCGCAATTGAGTTGGGTTCTTCCGTGGCGGACCAAGCAGCTGTGTCGGCTAGTTCGTTACCAGTTATTCCTATGTGTGATGGAACCTATATAAATGCCACTTTCTTCCTTCTTCTTGGAGATTGTAAAGAACTCTATAGACTCTTTGGACTAAGGGATCTTTGGAAAAGGGGTGTTGGATTGCTTTTATAGAGCTAAGTGAGTCTGAAAGGATCACTGAAAATTTACAGTTACCTTGTTGTATATAAATTAATGCCTGATCTATTGCATAAAGTTCTGCCGGGTACGTATTCGTATATTGCGTGAGTTTGAATTTAAGAGTCATGTTGGGGGTAACAACTGCGGCACCCGTTTCTTTGGTGGACTATGATGCATCAGTATAGATTTTGTCTCCTTCAGGTGATTATTTAGTATCAACTGTAGTTCTAATTTAATTAAATCATGAGGTGTTTCTTCTTTGTAGTACTGGCAGAGCTTCGTCATGATAAAGGGCTTTGGATGGTCCATGGAGGGGGTAAAAAGCGGTCATCTTCGAAAAATTTTGGAAATGAAATTTGAAGATTAGATTCGTATCGATTTATTCGTTCAAAATGCTGGTCTGGATCTGGTTTTGCTAGTGTAAAGAGCATTATAGCGGTTTGCAAACACATTGTGATGAATCGGATTATTGGGGTTAATTGCTACTGTGGTGGCGTATGACAAAGCAAGGTAGGCTCTTCGAAGTCTCTCTCTCAGAGGAGTTTCTGCAGCTTGGCAAAGTAGACTCTCTATAGGGCTTGTGCAGAAGGCGCTATGCGAATAGCTGAATTATAAATTGTATCCAGAAGTTTTAGAGTAGAGTTTGATGCGGAAAAAGCTATGGAGCCGTAGTCAATTCTTGTTCTGATTAAGGTTCTGAATATTATCAAGAGAATATTGGTGTCGGCTCCCCACGATCGGCTGGACAAGATTTTTAGAATGTTTAGTCCCTTATGGCATGACGATATAAGGTTTTCAATGTGTGGTTTCCATGTGAGCTTATTATCGAATATCATTCCCAGAAATTTTGTATTTTCATAAAATTTTAATGTTTTCCCGTTGAGTCTCAGTAATGGCGAGATATTTTCGGCATGTTTCCAGAAGAGAATACATTTGGTTTTATCTAAAGAGAATTGAAATCCTGTGTTTTTGGACCAGTAGGAGTGTTTTTGTAGGATTCTGCACATTGAATTCAAGTTTTTCCCTTTTATTAATAAAACAAGATCTTTTGCGTATAGTCTGTATTTTACTGGAGTGGAGATATATTTTGTTATGTTATTTATTGCGGCAAGAAAGAGAGTTGTACTAAGTACTGAGCCTTGGGGAATTCCGTTTTCTAGGTTAGTTTCTTCTGAAACTGTGTTATTTATTTACTTGAAAACTTCTTTGTTGCAAAAAATCGTTGATAAATTTAGCCATATTGCCTTTAATGCCCCAAGAAGTTAGTTGTTGTAAAATTTTATATCTCCAGGCAGTGTCGTAGGCACGTCAGATGTCAAAAAATATGATGATACATTTTTGAAGGTTCACAATTGAATGCTTCATGGACTTCGGACTCCACGTCAATGATGTTGTCTTGTGTTGAGCTAGATCCTCGGAAACCACTTTGCTTTGGGATAATTAAATTTTTTCGTTGAAGATACCAAGATAATCTATTATTTACAATTTTCTCCAAGACCTTGCATATTACACAGATTAGGGAAATCGGTCTGAATGAGCCTGTATTATTTAAGTTTTTATTTTCTTTCGGTATTGAGATAACAATTGCTTTTAATCAAGCTATTGGGAAATCTTGTTCTGTCCAAATTTTGTTGTATATGTTTAATAAAAATTCTTTACTTTTATCTGAGAGTTTATTTAGAAATATGGCAGGGATATTGTCTAGTCCTGGACTTCAGTTCTTAATATTGTTGAGAGTATCGTTTAACTCATCTTTTGTTATTAGTATGTTAAGAGGTGAATCTTTATCACAACTAAAATCTATTGGGTTCCTTTCTGTGGTTTTTCGGTACATATCAATGTCCTCAGAAACCTGCCGACTACTTAAGAATGATTCATATGTTTTTGCAAATGAGTTAGCTATATCATAGGTGTTTGTGATAATATCTCCGTCTTTAGATATCGAGTGAATAGGGGAGTAAGTGTTTTTAGCAGATATTCTTTTAATATTATTCCATACTTCTGAGGGAAGAGAAAATGGTGTAAATGACGATACATATTGGGTCCAAGAGTCTTTTTTACTTTTCTTAATAATAAATCTAGCTTTAGCTCTTAATCTCTTGAAATTCACCATGTTTTCTGTAGTCTTTTCTTTTTTGTATTTGTAAAGTGCTTGTTTATATGATCTGATGGCCGTTTTGCACTGCTCATTACACCAAGGAATCTAAGGTTACTTGAGGTTTTCCCTACGTATTGTTCTCCAGCATTTTTTAAGATATTTGTAAAGTTCTTTACTAAGGAATCGACATTGCAATTAAGAAATTGGAATGAAGAAAGAAATTATTGATGAATATTTACTTCTCACAAAATTATGTATGAATCAAAAATTTTTTTCAGTTCAACAATAAATATTATAAACAACTTGAGGGAACTGCGATGGGCAATTGCTTATCTCCGTTCCTTGCAAATTTGTTTATGGGCAGATTAGAAACCCAATTCAAAAAAGAACTCAAGTATTTCCCAAGGGTATAGATACGTAGACGATATATTTGCTATTTTTCATACTAAAACAGAAAATTTGGACACTTTCTTAGAAACATTAAACAATAAATATCCTTCCATTAATTTTACGTACGAAAAGGAGAACAATGGGCAATTACCTTTTGTCGACACGTTAGTTAATAGAAATAACGATAAATTAGAATTTGATATTTATAGAAAATTTACTAATACTGATAGGTATATAACATCCGACTCATCTCATTGCTGTCAACACAAAATGGCAGCATTCCATTTCTTAACTGACAGGTTAGTCAATTTTCCATTAAGTAAAGAACGTTTTAACAATGAAATGAATCGGATTAAAAATATAGCTAAAAGTAATGGATATAGTGATAATTTTGTATATAAATTAGTAAATAGACATAAGCATAAGAAAATGTTAAAAGATGCCACTACTCTTCAAACACCTGAGGCTTCCAATAAGTTCATGGCAATCCCATATGATCCCAGATATACGAGAGGTCTAGAAAAAGTATTTAAAAACATAGGTTTTAGAGCAGCCTACAAAACGGAGAACAGTTTGAAAAATCTCCTTGGAAACCTCAAAGACAAAGTCGACTTGAGGGAGAGGAGTGGCATCTATGAAATTAGCTGTAATGACTGCGATCTAAAATATGTTGGGCGAACTAAACGATCCATAAACATTCATTTTAAAGAACACATGGCACATTTAAGATACGGGAGAAGAGAAAAGTCAAGTGTTGCCCAACATGCTTTGGAAATCAATCACCAAATAGGAATAAATAATCTTAAGTTAATTAAAAATGTAGCTAATAATAGATTATTGGATGCATTTGAGAGTATAGAAATAGTTAAATGTGGTAAGAAAGCCCTAAATAAAGACAGAGGGCCTATTCCCTATAGTCCCCTCTATTGTTTACTTGAAAACGGTGCAGTCGGATGCAACCAAGTGTGACCACATTTACCTATAAATAGTCTAGGTTAGGATAAGTTACTTTAGTTTATATCATCTGCTGATGATGCTAACTTGGTTAGCGAAACGCGCGTCTAGAACGTAACAAGTTGTGGTGTAGTGTGGTTAGAACTCTTGTATTTTGATTGGAATTACTGATGGATAATGACTTAATTTCGTGTTCAACTAAGGTATTTAGCCCAGTCAGCATATTGGAAGTACCTTCCAATGGTGGGAAGCAGCAAGGGATGTATCACATAAACTAAAATCAAGAACTGAAGATTCGCCTGTGGAAACGTTAAAGCGAGTGGGTTCTCCAGTATTAAGTAGGATTAAGTTGGCTACCCCATATTGCATTACGACAGTTAAAATCTCCCAGTATTAATCGAGGGGCAGGGACTTGACATATTATGTTGCTGATATCGAGTCGAGTTGATTGGGATCTCATATGCGTTTATGTTTTTCCGCACAAAAATTGATACTCCGTCACTTGCCTTGTCTCGATTATATCTGTTTTTATGGAAACCATTAAAGTTTTTGGGGCAGTTTGTTTTTCCTTGTTTAAAATGTGTTTCTTGTAAGCCAATGATGGATGAGTTTTCTTGTCAGATGAGAATCTGAAGCATTTCTAGGTGCGTAAAATAGCCATTAAGGTTCCATTGTAAAACGGAGTGGAATGATGTATCCATTTTAAATATATTTGAGTTATTATTTATTAAATTTTAAGTTGGTTAATACGTTGTGCCTTGTGAGGTGTCGCTTTCTGAGTCGGATGTTAAACCATCAATATAATTTCTTATCTCCCTCCTAAATTTTGTGCATCTAGTTTTGATAGATCGATCGGTAAGGAGTGGGTACATTTTTTCTAACATATAATTTAATCCTGGAAGGTCTCTTGTGTATTCTAATGCAACATGTATAGGATTGGAAGAGCCGTGAATATTGGTAAATAAATCGGTTAGTTGATCAAATGTCAGTATAAATGGTGGTGAATGTGTTTCTGTCGTCTGCTTAGCTAGCTGCAAAAGGTCTTTCGGGATATGAGGCTGTTAGTAATATGTTTTTTCCATGTTTAGGTTTTTTAAGGGTTGTGGACTTGGTTTTGGAAATATGCTTTGCTCCTCGGATCGATTTTTGATCGCGTCGGCAGGCGGTGTGAGTATTTCTGTAATATTGCGCTTATTAGTTAGTTGGTTGGAATAAGAATTCTGTAATTTTATGTTTAACTTTAGGTCTTCTGGACCAGCTATATATTTAAAGGTATACTTTGTTTATCTGTGACATCTCTTTGATTATTGGAAAACCGTGGACATTGGGAAGCAATATGCCCTTGTTGTTTGCACTTAAAGCAGTAATTATCTGTAGACAAGAAGATTCTGTATGAAGTGTCTTCATGATTAGTTATCAAAGAATCTGGAATCTGGGAATCTTCTGTGGGCAATACAGACTTGGCGGCGGAAGCTTAAAATATGTGAACATTCTGGGTCAGGAATATTTATTCGTATATATGAGATAGGAGATAATAATTTTAGTCCGAGTTAATGAAGTCCACTTTGTAATGTGTTGTTAGGAATTGTTGGACAAACATTTGATATTACTAATCGTTCAGATGGAGTAACTAGACGGTTTTATTTTCAGTTATAAATTTATCTACTGCGCGTTTACTGGAAAGATAGATATAAACGCAGTTGTTAGATATTCTGGATGAGAAGATAATATTTTTGGGGCCAACGAGTGGTACAGCAAGTATGTAGTCAGGAAGTTTGGAATCCTCGACAGAGTTGAAAACAATAGCTTAATCTTTTTTTGAAGTTTGTTGTTGGTTTAGTGTTGAGGCATATGACTTTGGCGTGGTGGGATTAATAATGTTGTAGGTTTAGGTGGCCTCCCATTTCCAGGATGACCACTTGAATCGGATTTCATTGTGTAGGTTTAGATTTCTTCTTCGACGTCATTAAGATGTTACTAAATGCGTGTTACTGTCGTTTAAACACGTGCCCGGCGGTTCCCGGTAGCGCCGGTAGCAAATCCTTTAAACTTTGCCTGTAGTCATACTGCCGGCTGTAATTCTTCAGTATTCATTATGTCCTTGTTCTCATGATTTATCCTATATCCATTTTAAGCACAAAATATTTGTTTTATTCTATGGCCTAACATGTTTGTAAAATAGATAGTCAATTTTCTATGGTTCTATTTGATATTTATGTTATTAGACTGACATTAATATTTTCGTTTTATTTTGTTTGCATCATTGTACCTATTTTTTTATTTTTATTCACACTGCGTTGATCTTGAACACTGTTTTTATTTTGTTCTTAATAGAGAAAAGTACTTATCGGTGTAAAGCAATTTTTTTATTACCTATACATTTTAAAATATTTCGATTTGTAAATTGGTTTGATAATAATATAGTTATTTTTTAATTTATATACAACAATGCAAAAATATAGAATTTTGGTAAAAAAACCAAAACAACATAACAACCCCAAAATATTTTATGCTTCCTAATAGAATCAAACAAAATTTCTACATCTCATGGTTTTTAAATCTAGATCTTTATAGTTATATTAACAACAATAAAATATTTTTTTTACAATATTAAGAAATCATGGATCTGGGATTAGTCCATGTCAAATTGGAATTACTATCCGAGGGATAGCAATTCCAATTTGACCACAGTCTACTCCCAAAAACCATGATTTTTTTATTGATCAAAACCGTGAAAGCTTCCATTCTATGTTGTCTTTGCACATTTTGAAGAGAATAAGATTATAAATACTTTTATTTTAGACACCATACGAGATATGCTTTTATCACGGCTTTTATTAATATAAGGATAAACACATCACATTGATTTTTTTTACTTATTATATTTTCCGTATTTATTTTAGTAGTTTTTTCTAAATTTTTATGTTGCTAAAATGAACTTACTATTTAAAAATACATGATCTTTTATAGGAGAGTATAATGTGTTTCAATTGCAATATAACTTAGACTAAGTATGAACTAAAATATGTTAATTTATGTGGAATTTATTAAATTATATATATATATATATATATATATATATATATATATATATTTGTTAAATACTTTATAATGAAACTTTTATGTTAATGGTAATTTTAGGCCTGGGCATCTCCTGAAGCGGAAATTCGAACAGTGCTGAATGACAGACCTTCAACTGGTCAAGTTCCATTAGCTTTAGAGGCAAATCTATCAGCAATACCCACACTAAATTTGTCTCTGTGAGAGGCACCAATACAGTTGTGTCAGCCGATAATTGATGGAAATAAATAACAGTATCATCTAAAATGTAAAAACACAACTATTGTTTACAAACACTTCCACTATATTTGATTAACAACACGTAACATGTTTCGCTACACAGTAGCTTCTTCGCATGTTACATCTCGAATGTAAATCACTCGAAATTCTAAGAAGCTATTGTGTAGCGGAACATGTTACGTGTTGTTAAAGAAAATATAGTGGAAGTATTTGTAAAAATAGTTGTTTTTACATTTTACATAATAATAGGAAATTTAATTTTGGTTTTCTTTTGATTAAAACATTTTTATTTTTCCAATATACTCTGCCACGATGTCATGATCATATTTGCAAAATTTTAAAAAATTAAGGCTTCTGTCATGGTATCTCAATCAATTTATAACAATATGTTAAAATCATATAGTGATGTGCTTGACCCCTAACACACCATTAATGGTAGAAAAGAGTGTATTTCCGGATCGATTTAACATGACAATGGTTATTACCGTACCTGAAAAGAATAATTCAAATTACAGTAGAAATTATCAAGTGGTTAGTTTGGCTTCCAATATCTCTTTTTTTTTTAATTCAGTAAAAAAGAATAAATTGCCTTTTGTACAGAAAAAAATAATCCACACTGACATCTTATACGAGTGTTACTGCTTCTCGAAATAACTAGAAGTATTTGTTGAATATCTAAGTTTAAGTATTTATGCAAATTTGAAAATACTAAAAATTAAGGCGTAGGAACTCCTGTTACCATACGGAGACGACACTATTTTACAAATCAGAATGTATGTAGTATTACTTCTAAAATATTGGATACCTAATATTAATATTATTCTAATATAATAAAGCATTTTCTAACCAATAAAATTTAATAGATATCGTATAATAGTAGTTATTTACTTTAATTACTTTATTCACGTTTCCAAAATTGTTTTTGTATTTCTATGATATGTTTTGTTTTTATTTGTATAGTTAATATTAATTTTACTGAATTTTCTTCTGACCTAATGTGTCCTAGATGTTGATATTTCGTATCTAGGTATTTTTCTAATATTTTGTAATGTATTAAATATGCGTAAATTTAAATAAGAAATAAAATAGTTTCGAGTTTAAAATAATACTTGTGCTTGTTTTTATTTAAAACGTAATTTAGACTGTATTAATAAAATTATTTATATTTAATTATTCCTGGTCTGTCGGCTTATTTAAAAACAAAAACATTAAATTTTATTTAATAAATTCAAGTAAATTGACAATGTATTAAATTCAAGTTAAATTAATAAAAAGAAAGCAGAGATACAAAAGGACACTCGAAAAGAAACAAACAAGAAAAAATTTCGTGCATTTTACAGCTTATCAAAGCGTGATATAACTTTCAAATGAGCTGCAAGTTTTTCCAAATAGGCTCTCCTATGGTTGCGCTGTTGAATTCTTAGTTGCAGGTATTTCTTAGTAGCAAGCTATACATCAAATTAACGTAATTATTGGGCACGTGTCACGACAGCTCATCACCCAGAATGCGTTCTCGCTATGTTAAATTATTTTGCGCAGGCGGCAAAATTACCTCATTTCTTTATAACTTTGATAAGTCGCTATTTCAAACCCAGTGTCAACTTTAAAGCACCAATAACAACAAACGTTGAACTTAAATCCCTAACTAAATATAAGGGTATTTGTACGAAAGGTTTATTATGTAAAAAGTAAAATTTATTAATATCTAAAGTGAGCTGTTAAAGACATGCATTTTATTGTTTCACCAATTTTTTGTTAAATTGACACCTGAAATAATGTGTTACACAAATTGACTTGTTAAATTTAGTCCATACCGTAATTATAATTCTATTTCAAAAG
Source organism: Kuschelorhynchus macadamiae (assembly GCA_030620095.1). NCBI lineage: Eukaryota > Metazoa > Arthropoda > Insecta > Coleoptera > Curculionidae > Kuschelorhynchus > Kuschelorhynchus macadamiae. The sequence goes on along the minus strand of JAUTXW010003852.1, from coordinate 18,256 downwards.
TATAAGCTTTAAAATTACTTTCTAAATTTCAAAGTAAAAATCAAACCGCAAACAACAGTAGTTCGAATTGTCGGGCTTTCAGAAACTTTTGAAGAAGAAAGACTTGCGGAAATAATAAAGTTACAAAATAAAAATATATTTACTCAGTTTTCTGAATTAGTAGTTTTAAAAATATGGTGTACTAAGAAAAATAACCGAGTTTTTCAAGCCAGGCTACAGGTAGATCCTGCTACGTTTAGGAATTTAATGAATGTCGGTAAGATGATTGTTGGCCTCGACATCTGTACAGTTTAATAAGCAATTTCTATATCTCGCTGTTTTAATTGTAATCATTTTCATCATACATCGAAATTTTGTAATAATGCTGTGTCCTGTCCTTTATGTTCTGAGAGTCATACAGTAAAAGATTGCAAGGTAAACAAAGACGAGTACAAATGCATTAATTGTATTAAGGATAAACAAAAATTAGATATAACTTAAGGATAAACAAAAATTAGATATAACTGTGAATCACGCTGCTTGGGACTACAATAATTGTTTTGTATATAAAGAAAATATTGAAAAAATAAAATTCGATATACTTTCTCAAAAATAGCAATCACTCATTGAATTTGTCAGATGAAACGGCTTATATTTCTGAGACTATACTAAATGCTAATATTTCATTTGCTATTCCCTCGGAAGTACCTTCACATAGTTTCATGAACAGAATAACTTTCTTAATCTATCTGTTTACTATCAAAATGTGCGCGGTCTGCGAAGCAAAACTAATGCTCTTTTTAACGCTGTTTCCTCAAACGAATTTGATGTTTTGGCTCTAACTGAAACATGGCTTGATTCTAGCGTTCTGAACACTGAAATAGTTGACTCTCGTTATAATGTTTACAGGTGCGACAGAAACTATCATCAATTACAGTGCAGTAGAGGTGGAGGTGTTCTTTTGGCTATAAGGAATGTTTACTCTGTATCAGTTATTAATATACCTGTTCATCTAATGCATATTGGTATCGTAGTATTAAAATTAGTCTTGGGCATTATTCTTGTCAAATGTTTGTAATTTATATACCTCCTAATACTTCAAGGGATGAACATTCTGAGTTCTTTGAGACTATGAGCGGAATTGATGATTTTCATACTTCACAGATGTTGCTTTTGGGTGATTTTAATTTGCCAGATTTTTTGAACACAGTTGGAACTAATCCTAGTGAAAAAACTTTATGCTTATCTAATTTCGTAAGTTTCCTAAACCTAAATCAACACAATTCAATTCCAAATTTTAACGACAAATTGCTGGATCTGGTTTTTGCTACTGAGCTTCTTGATTGCACTGTTGGCAGGGCAGAAGACTTACTGTTGCCTGAAGACCATCATCATCCGGCTTTGGAAGTTCAAATAAAGGTGAAATCTTCTTGTAAGTTTAATAAACAGAAAATTGATAACACTTATTATAACTTTAGGCGAGCGGATTTTCATGGACTTTATAATGATCTAGCAAATGTCGACTGGCTCATTTTGGATTCAATCACTGATGTAAATGCAGCATATAGGGAATTTTATTCTATTTTTTATGATTGTTTGAACAGATTTGTCCCTAAGACTAAAAGACGCAGGAGAACTTATCCACCTTGGTTCAGTTCCGGTATAGTGCGATTACTAAAACAAAAGTTTTTAACTTGGAAGCGCTTTAAGCGAACAAGGGATCATGAAGATTTGTTAAAATTTAGGTGTTTAAGAACAAAAATAAAAACTGATATTTCAACCTCGTATACTAATTATTGTAGAAATTGTGAAAACCAAATTGCATCCAGTCCACACCAATTTTGGAATTTTATTAATGGCAAAAGAAATAACGCAGTACTTCCGGAAACAATGTATTTGGGCAAGGATGGTTATACCAATCCTAAAGATATTGCTAATGCCTTTGCAAATTTTTTTCAGGCGTCCTATACTGAACCAAGTAATAATGTACGGTTTAACGAAAAAAATTATATTTGTCTGGAAAATATTAATCTGAATCAGGTGGATGAGGATTTTGTCCTGCGCTGTTTGAGGAAAATGAAGTCTAAGGGAACGGTTGGACCTGATGGAGTTCCTTCCTTTTTGCTTCGCGATTAAGCTATTGTTTTTGCGTCCCCGCTTACTAAATTATTTAATTTATGTTTAAAAACGTGTCAGTTTCCGGATAGTTGGAAGGTATCTAAAATTATACCAGTTTTTAAAAAGGGATCTAAGAACCAAATCGATAATTACCGACCCGTGTCTATAATTTGTAATTTTTCGAAGTGTCTGGAAATATTGCTCCATGAGGCTTTCTCATTTTATTTAAAAAATAAAATATTAAATTTTCAACTTTGTAAAGGGCAAATCAACTAGCACTAATCTTTTTGTTATTACACAGTTTATTGCCAAAGCCTTTGACGATAAGTGTCAAGTTGATGTTATATATACAGATTTTTCAAAGGCTTTTGACATACTTGATCACAGCATTCTACTGTCACATTTGCACAATTTCGGTTTTTCACAAAACTTACTAACTCTTCTAAAATCATATCTAACTGGCAGGCAACAAATAGTGGAATGCAGTTGTCAAAGCTCTGGAGAGATAAGAGCTACTTCTAGTGTCCGACAGGGATCAATACTGGGGCCACTACTCTTTAACATTTTTATCAACGGCGTTCTGGATGAAGTCAATGTAAATGAGCTATTATATGCTGATGACATGAAGTTTTTTGCTCGGATTAAATCCTCACAGAATTGCTTGCGTCTGCAAGAGTCGATAGATCGAGTCTCTAATTGGGGCCTTAAAAATAAATTGCCGTTAAATCCCAACAAATGTAAAGTAGTCTCTTACTCACTCTTACTACAAAGCCTGAAATTATCTACCATTATACAATACATCAAAGTACGCTGAGTCGTGAAACTAATTTTCGTGACCTTGGTGTTTTATTCGATAATAGATTATCATTTGTACCGCATATATCTGATCTTATTCAAACTTGTTTCAAGACTTTAGGGTTTGTTATAAGAAACAGTCGAGAGTTTGTTAATACAGAGACATCAAACTCTTGTTTTTCGCATTTGTTAGGTCTAAGTTGGAATATGCATCTCTCATATGGTCACCATTTTATCGAACGCATATAGACAATATCGAGAAAATTAAAAGACGCTTTCTTAAATACCTTTCCTTTAAGATTAATGGGGTTTACCCAGATATTGGCTTTCCACACGATCAGCTTTTGGAAAGACATTCTTTTTTTTCTCTGGCAGACCGACGCACACTTTCTGAATTAAAATTTTTATATGATATTATCCATAATAAATTAGATTGTCCCGATATTTTAAGTCAGATCAACATATTAGTTCCGCGTATCTCCGCTCGACTATCGATGTCTTTTTATTTGCTTACTCCACGCACTATTTTTTGCAAATATTCCCCGCTTCACAGACTGTTGAATGCCTGCAATCAACATCACGACAAGTTCGATATCTTTAACTGTAAACTGTCGGATTTAAAAATATACTAGATATATACATATATTTTTTTGTGTTATTACTTACCTCTGTAAAAAATACTATTATTACTATTGTTAGTGTAAGATATTTAAATAGCCGTTAGAATACTTTTACTGAAGCTTTTCTTTGTATGAGACTTTGTTTTTTTTTGTAATATTTGTGCATGTACCCATTCATTAATTAGCGTATGGTGTCGAATGGTGTAGATAAATAAATTATTTGTAGTTTAAGCTTCAATTCTAACGTGTCCAAAGACACGCAGATTGTGACTTTACATGCGAGTTAAAAGCTGTGTACTGCAACTAACTATTAACATGCTGGGCAAGAAAGTAATATCTTCTGTAATGGATATTTGGAATGCAATATCTCAAGCAGTAAAAAAACAATCTGATGGATGGCAAAAACAGGAATAAATTAAAACATGATAAAAACTTATTTATTTATCAAAATTTTTAATAAGAAAAGAACAAACATTTTTAAACTCTTACACATACTACTTTTAAAAAAAATTAAACTCTTCATTATTTTCAAGGGTAACTCATAACCAAAATATTTCTTTCGTGGTTATTACATGGTAACCAAGTATTAACGGCGGCTCTACGCTCAATCCGTTTTACTTTACACAACATTATTAGTGCTTTAGGAATGAAACCATCTTAATCATTCTTATCGAATATTCCAAAAATCAATGACCACTACCTAAGGATAGTTGCCCGTCAGAGCTAGACCTCGATGACAGACAACACCTCTAATGGATAACTAGTACTAGTATCCTAGTCCTACGATCCGTCATGCTAAGAGAACAGCCTGAGTATTCCTTACAAAGCGTTATCTCCACGTCTCAATATGTTCTCGGGTACAGGCTATTCTCATCAACAATTTGCTGCAACTGACTACTACTACTAGTACTTATAAAATATATTGGATCTACATATTGTATACACATAATTAAGGGAATAACAAAATAATTTATAGAAAAGAATATTAATAACAAAAATCCAACAGGGCAAAATTAGAAAGTTGTACACAAAAATAATTAAATACGTTTGAACAAAATTATTACCTAAATAATATTTCACTTTTTATAAAAAGCTGGATATACTTAAAAATGTCGGTAGTATAGTCAGTACGCAAATTTACACGATTAAAACAAAAAAATTCAACTACTTTCGAGATATTCAAGGACAGAAAAACCAATTTGTTTTTCTAATTGAAAAAAAAATGTTTAAAATAATTTTTAAGTTCTTACTGCAATTTTTTCTTCTCTATTTTAATTTCGACGTTTCGTCTTCTGACAACGATCATCAGATATACTTTTTTTAAATACTGACCTGTATTTTTTTATTACGGTTTTGTGAACTCCAATACTCACTTTAATCCTACTACAATATTAATTCAAATGTAACTGATTATTCATGTTTATAAAAATCCTTTCTAAATTAATATTACAATTATGAAACCCCCTGGCCTATAAAAATTTTTTGTTTATGTTTGTTTTGTATAGTTTTGAAATTTTACTATTGGACATTAAACTGAGACACAATCAAATCTGCCAATGGTGTAAAGCAAACAAATATTGGCTATAAGTTTTCAATATTAAAAACGGGTTAAAAATGCAGGTTTTGTATTTCAAAAAATTGCCTAGAATGGCAAAGTTCGCTGGTAGCCGGTGTAACAGCGGCAGATTAACAAATATCGACGTTACATTATGCATCAGTGGCACATCGACATTGCCCTGTAAGCTTAACATGCACCGTGACCCAAAAAAGACCACTTAAAAGGGTTCATAGATATCATATTTTTTGTGTTTACTAAATTGGCCATATTCACTTACATTTTATTTTTCAGTATACGAATTAAATAATCATTATTATACATCACTTGTACTAAAATTACGCTATCCGCGGTACCCGGCTGCCTGGTTTCCTTAATTTTCAAATTAATTTAAATGAGAAATACATAGAAACTAAAAGAAATAAAATAGTCACTGATGATATTGAAAAGGTTTGATTACGCTCAAAACGTTTCAATACGAATTAATTAAAATTTTAGTAAGATGTAATCAGAAGTTGAATTATCAACACTGAAATAAAAAATGTTCCTGTCTTTTGCTTCCTATAGTAACACTAAATTTTCAGAATAAGTATCACGACTCCATAAATAAAATATGATCATCTACTAGGGTTTTATTCATTTTTCAATTAATTTGGATATTATTTTTACAAACATGAACGGTGAAGAGAAAGTAAAAAGAAAAAACTTATTAAAATTATTTTTCACTATATATAAAACGTTTCGATGTAATTAAAGTAATATTGTAGTAGGATATCGTGAGCATCTGAATTTACAAATTTATAATAAACAATAAAGGTCAATATCTTAAAACGTAGACGTGACCATTGTGTTCAAACCAAACGTGGAAATTAAAATATGTGTATGTTTTATAAAGGAGAAAGTTGCCTAAAAATGTTAAATTTACTTTAAATAGTTTTCTCAAATAAAATTTTAATTTCTTGTTTTTTACGAATATTCTCGGGGTTCGGCATTTTATAAATGTTTCGTTCGTATATTAATAATCTTTTAATAGTTCAATTTTGCCCCGCTTAACCGAATTACTATCTCATATTGTTTTCAAGGTCCAAATGCTCGGACCTCGAATTTGTAACACAGCTATTTTAAATGTCTAAATGGAGACATGCAAAACAAAAAATAATTAATAAGTGTTACTTTTATACTCGTAAGGTTCAACACCTAAAACCTAAATTTAACATCAAAACAATGATAACGTCAAATATTGAATAAGAATTAATAAGTTGTTTATTATTATGATACAAATCCCTAGCCGATTTAATATGCTTATCAGTAATATATATATAGTTACATACATTATTTAGAGATTTTACTACTTAATTATTTAATGGTCTAAGAACAACTTTTCAGCTTTCCCAAGACACATGGAATACTGCGTGATCTCTACTTCACTGTCCTTCATTTGTACTGCTTTCGGTAATTTTTCAGTTTTTCCCAACATCATTCATATCTTGGTATGCTGCTGACTTGTCTTCTAACATTCTTAATTTCCTATATCTCATTTTCTTTTTTTTGGTTACTGGAATTATTATTTTTAAATAAAGCTATTATATATATATATATATATATATATATATATATATATATATATATATACATACATATATATGTAAATATTTAGTTGTGGAAAAATGTAGGGCAACTTTTAGGAAGAACAAAATTTTTTATTAGAAATCAACAATATAACTGAACAATTACTAGTATTTTATAAAGTACTCATATCTCTTTGACATTGACTTTATTAGTTTCATAATAATGACCGGATCCATGGTAGACGATGCTTCTTTCAAAGCATTAAACAAATCATCATTATTCTTATAGGTTTTTCCTTTGATTCTTCGATCTTAAATTTATTCTAGATTCTCATTCTTCTTTCTTCATTCTCTTTTTTCTAAAAACCGCGACAGATAATGACATTATTTGGTTCTCCTTATAGTGAAACCTGTCCATGTTGCCTTCTATTTTGTGGAGTGAACCACCACTATACCTTAAAAACAGCCTCAGACCATTACCGACCCACCTCCGTGCTCCACTGTAGGGTATGTATACTTAGGTTTAAGTCGTTCGTTTTTGGGACGTCTCACATAGGTCAGACCATCACCAAAATGAACATCCTTTATAATTTCATATTTTACTTTCCATTTCACTTTTTTCAGTCTTTCTCTACCCAATGCAGATATAATCGCGCGAAATTGATACAGACACGACTATTTCTCTTCGACAGCAGAGGTTTTTTGGTCGGTCTTCTACCAAATGACTTAGCTTCTCATAATCTACCTCTTACAGTCCTAGAAGTTACTTCTATCCCAAGTTCTTGAGAAATAAGACACTTTTATTTTGTTTGATCCAATAAAAGGTTCGTTCTTTGCAATTTTTACAATTTGTTTATCTTAGAAGCAATTTGTTTTACTGGGACTTCCACACTTCTGTTTTACCGAATTATTCCCAAATATACGATATTTTTTAGTATTAGTAGTACGTATTTTTAGTAAGTAGTACTACGGGAAAACAATGGACTTATTTAAATTAAATACTTTTGCAATATTACTTTGCTTTTGACCACTTGTGTATAGATTAACAATACGTTCTTTAATTTCAACAGACAAATGTTTTCCTGTAGGTATTTTGACCAGCAACAATTCACAACTGAAGTAAATGTAAAATGAGATGTAAGTTAAACATCTTATAATTTAAATAGTTGCTCTACTTTTTTTCACCCAAAAAAAATTATTATTAGCATAAAAATCTACAATGAACTTAAAGTAAACATTTTTTATGGTAAATGAATTTGTATATACCGTGCCTTTATATTAAACCTACATATAAATCTGTACCACTAACGAAGTTCTGGTTATTTTCTCAAAATGTTTCCACTACTGAATAACGGTTGCCACAAATAAGTGGCTTTTGCAACTCATTCCTTTGTTAAGATATTAAATTGAAAAAATAAATGTTTAACCAATTTACACGTTTTTTCCCTGACAATGTTCTTTTATTTCCAAATTTATGCTACTAAATTTTGTATATATCTGCATATTTTGATTCCCTGTGGCATTATAAGCACAACTATATGTCATTTATGCCATTCTAACATGCTATTATTTATTTAATTTTATTCCACTGTCTATGATATTGTAAATATATCGTCCCCCCCTTCTTCAATCAACATTTTTCATACCAATTTAAACGTTACTTAAAAATCAGAAAAATTTTCCATAATATTGAAATTCAAACTATACACGCATATATATATATATATATATATACAATGTGTCCCAGATTCGCTTCTCTATATAGGGATCTCGGTCCTATTATACCTACAGCAAAGGTTAAATGGGGAAAGTTTTAGAGGAAACTTATTGCATTCGATATCTGGCTTCAGATTTACGATCGATCAATAAGTTTGGGAAATATCGGCGAAAAACCGAAAATGGCGGATTTCGTTTTTCGCCAGTATATCCAAAGGCAAAAGACTTAAGTTATAATGTAAAAATGGATATTCATAATGCAATTTATGATTTATACACGTCAAAGACTAATATAATCCTTCAGAAACTTTTTAATATTATAGACTAAAAAATATCATCACTTAAAAAGTCCTCATCTTCTGAGTCGTCCTCAAATAGCGCAATGATCATTGGTGCTATTTCGACATCTAGAACTCGTTCTCGATTCCACCAATCCCATATTAATTTCTCCGTATGTTCCACAGATTTCTTCCAGTACTCCGGCGTAATATAATTTAATGAATCTTGCCAAACAATTTGCACTTCATCTGATGTAAGACCATCGTTCTTTATTTATTCTCTATTGCATTAAACTGGAAATGGTATGGCGGCAGTCGTAAAACCTCATGTCCATTTTCCCGTAATATTTCATGTACGGCATATATTGTTGGTTTTTTAATAGATTTTGCCACTAAAAGAAGTTTTAGTTTGAGCATATTGGGTAAAGGATTTTGTTTTTGTTTTATTAGCCAGTCATAAATGTCACTTATCTTCCAGGATGAAGTAGGTTGTTTATTTAAGATTCTTGAATGATAAGATGCATTGTCCAGAATGATTAAAGATGGAGCATCTAAATTTGGAATCATTTGTTCTTTTAACCACTTTTCAAGCAGTTCACAGTTCATATTATCACGGTAGTCCATACTTCTGTATGTTGAAGAAAACAGTAAACTTGCACCTGGGAGAAATCCTGTTGAAGAACCTGCATGCAAAATGATGAACCGTTTTCCCGTCCCACATCCCTTTTTTCCTTTGACACTTTTTACAGACTCGTCCTGCCAAGATTTCGAACCACTTCTATTAGAAAATATCCAAGTCTCGTCTAAAAATACCACTTTTCTAAATTTTGAATTAACATTTTCCGTGTATTTCTTTAAAAACTGGATACGTTTACTTGCTATATGTGGCAACTCGCATAAAATCCTCTATTACAGTCCTTTTTATATCGAAAACCCAACATTTGTATTAATTTTGACAACGATTTTAGTCCAAATTCCAATATGCCTCGATTTCTTAAAGCTTCTTTTAAAAGTTGAAGGGTTATATTAGTTTTTGATGTGTATAAATTGTAAATTGCATTACGAACATCCATTTTTACATTGTCAATCTTCTGTCTTTGGCTTTTTTCGTGTACATTTCTTAATCTTCTTCGGTAGTAAATTATGCTTTTTTCATGCACAATTTTCTCACATTTTCAGTTTAGGGATTACAATAATATTGATCTAGATTTATTTGAATACGACACCTTACAACTCGACTGGGATATTATCTATTATACTGATGATGTAAATAAAAAACTTCAAATACTTAATAACAATATTTCTTTTTTACTTGTAACAAGCACGCTCCATTAAAGACTAAATCAATTAAAAATAAACCATTTACTCCTTGGATTACAGCTAATATAAAACTTTTAATGAAATTAAGAGATAAGGCTTATCGTAAATACATCAAGCAAAAAACGCCTGCTAATCTGCAGTACTACAGGCAACTTCGGAATTATACAAAACACGCGATTATTAGAGAAAAAATTGTTTATTTCAATCAAATGTCATCAGGAAGTGGGAGTGAATTTTGGAATAATGCAAAGAAGCTTAATTTAACGCAGAATAAAAAAATTGACTTGCCCGAAAATTTATCTGATTCAGAGACCTTAAATAAATATTTTGCTAGCTGTATTAATGTCACTAATACGGTATCTCAGGATAAAATTGAATTTTATAAATTTAACAAACACAATAAGGTAACTAAAGAATTAAATTTTAATCTTATAAACGAAGAAATGATATATAAAATTGTGAAAGGGATTGACACAAATGCTGTTGGGGCGGACGGATTATCCATAAAAGGCCTGAAACTTTGTCTACCGTATTGCCTAAAACCCTTAATAAATATTATAAATACTTGTATTTTAAATAACGTATTTCCTAATGAATGGAAAAAAGCAGTAATTATTCCATTACCCAAAATAGCTAATCCCAAAGAAATAAAAGATTTGAGACCAATAAGTATTTTACCCGTGGTTTCTAAAATTCTAGAGAGGCATATTTGTCAACAAATTAGCGATTTTGTATATCCACTTAATATTGTACCAGGTTGTCAGTCGGGTTTCCGCAAAAATTATAGTACAATAACTAGCTTAGTAAGCATGGTTAATAATATAAGAATCAATAGCGAATTAAAAAAATACATGCATGGCTCTTCTTGATTTTATTAAGGCATTTGATACTATAAGTCATTGCATGCTTCTTGCTAAACTGCACTATTTTGGATTTTCAGATGATTCAGTATCCTTACTCAGTTCGTACCTTAAAGAAAGGTCACACAGTGTATCAATTACAAGAGGCGGTGTCATTGATAAATCTGATAGTTTGCCTCTGGTATCGGGAGTGCCCCAGGGCTCCATATTGGGACCCTTATTGTTTTCTCTCTATGTTGCTGACATGAATGAGTGTGTAAGGCATTCTAACTTACAACAATATGCAGATGATTCGCAACTATATATCTCATTCAACTCATCTGACTCGAATTTATCTCAGAAAAATTTTAATGCAGACTTACAAAATATAAGCAACTTTGCTAATGACCATAATTTAAAATTGAATGCTTCAAAATCATGTGTTGTTTTCTTTGAAATAATCGTGATACACTATCAAATATTTCTGTAAATTATTCAGTGAAAATAGATAATGAAATCCTTCCCGTAGCGACGGAGGCAAGGAACTTGGGTTTGATTCTTGACTCATCTCTTTTTTTCATGCGCATATTAAAAGTAAACTCAAAGTAGCATATATGCGTTTAAAAAATTTGTACCCTTTAAAGAAAATACTTCCTCCTAAAACAAAATATTATTTGTGTGATACGCTTATTTTATCCTTATTGGATTACGGTGACATAGTTTACTCGGATTCTCTGTCGTCAGCATTACAGAGAACAATACAAAAAATACAGAATAGCTGCATGAGATTTTCTCACAACATTCCTTATAGGCATCATATTACTCCCTACTTAAATATTAACGAAATTTTAAACATGAAAAATCGACGATTGTATCACATGTATATTTTTATCTATAAAATACTCAAAGCCGGACAGCCGCCGTACTTAAAAAATATATTTAATAGTTTTTCACACTCACATAATACTAGAAACACAAATTGCTTCTTAGTACCTCAGCATAAAACGGCAAGCTTCCAAAATCATTTTCATACGTTGCAGTTCAAATGTGGAATACGACACCAAATCATGGTAAAATTTACACAGAAAATGTGCCTCCTATATAAAAAATATCTTCTGGATTTGCAAAAGCACTAGTACTTCCCTCGGCATTTTCATTTGAGCTAAATTAAATGTTTGCTGGTCGATCCCCTCATTTGTTTAGTAGTGATACTTTTAATCTAAATACTCCTACATCAGTGTCGTGTTGGTTCCTCCTCCTCCTGCCCTTGCTTGGACGCCTGTTGTTTGCCTTGATAGTTTTTTTTGTCTTGTTTATTGTATTGTAATACTTTAAAATGTATCGAATCTTGGTTCTTAGAAGTAAATTTAAAATTGTCAGTAATTTATTTTTTAAAACGGGCTCTACCACACAGGTACTCTTTGGGTACACTGTGTTATCAGTTAGGATAATCGCAGTACTGTCCGTCGTTACTATCTTTTAAGTGTTATTGAATTGTAATGATGTTTTATTGTGATAGTAATAAAGATATTTGAATTTGAGATTTAATTTGAATTTCTGCACAGTCCTAATCCGATTCCCAGAGTTTCTGCTACTGTCTCCTGGATATTGGCCGGTGAATTTTCATTTTCGTAATATTTTATTAAGATTTAATACCATTTTTTTCGCTTGTGGATGCAAAAAACCCGAAAATTGTTTTCTATTACTCATTTGTCACTGACTTGTCAATCTGACTGACACTTTTCAAAAATCTTTGACATCGCTCAAAGATTTTTGCAACTGCTGGTATTTATATGTTTGTCCTCTTTTTTCATATGAAAATATCATAGTTCTATCTAATTCATCTTCCGGATTTTATGCGGAAGATATGATTACACGTAATAAAAGAAAAACAAACTTAAAGTTTGTCGTTGATAATTCAATAATGGTATGACTTTTGACTATATATATATATATATATATATATATATATATATATATATATATATATATATATATATATATATATATATATATATATATATATATATATATATATATATATATATATATATATATATATATATATATATATATATATATATATATATATATATATATATATATATATATATATATATATATATATGTATATATATATATATATATATATATATATGTATATATATATATATATATATATATATATATATATATAATATGGTAAACATTTTTTCCACCTGTAATATCTCTGACGGAAAAAAAAATTGGCATTGCTGCCGACTGCTTTAATAATTTTAACAATAATTTACAATGTGCTATAAAAAGTCTGTGCACAATGATAACGTAAAATTCTGAGGCAAAAATGTAACCATGTAAGAAAACTTACCTTACTCCGAAAGTGCTTCGTTAGGGAGTTATCGCATGTTAAAATTTAAAAAAATATATCTTATTATTTTAATTAAAAACATATTGCGTTTAGCGAACAGAATAAAATATAGTAGTGAATTATACTGTATAAATGTTTTTCAATATTTGTTGGGTGGTAGGTGTTACGAAGAGCCATTTTCACATTATAGCTGATAATTCCATGATTATTGTTAAAATGAACAAGCAAGTGTCTACAAAAAGAATATTTATTAAAACTGTTTGGTCATTAGCCTTATTTGTTATAGTAAAAGTATATTAGAAAATGACATTAAAAGCTAATAAGGCAAACATTCCTATAAAATAATAAGTTTTTTTTTAATGTTGGTATCTGAAAACACCTTGAATGAAGCGCACTTCGGACTAGTGTAATTTATCTTAAACAACACAAACTTGTTTTAGAATTACGTAGTAGCTTTTTGTGCAGACCTTGTTTTGACAGGATGATGACAAAATAAATAAAAATAAATACATAAATCATTTTAAAATAAGGTTTTATTTATAAATGTATGGATCAAAAATAAAATATTTAAACTTGTTACAAACACAGATATTTTAAAAAATTAATATTTATATGCATCCAAAGGTTTCTGTTTCAAATGTGATGTCTATGTCTTAGTTTCAAAATTCTAAAAGTTCAGGGTTTATGTGTTTTATTACTTTTTATGCTTAATAGTGACATAAACAAAAAAAAAGCTTGTTTTTAAAAATATTTTTTATGTTTATTTCATTTGGCATTTTTTAGCATTAGAATTTGTTGGTATAATCTGCCTTAATATCTTTATTTTCTGTGCGCATTTCAATACTTTGTTTATGACACCAGTAGTACTTGCTTTAAGCAAAAATCTAATTTAAAGGTGCTGTGTTAGCAAGTGACAACAGTGGCATTTTTCCGGTTCTCCATCAACACCAGATCCAGGGTACCATATTATAGCATTTTCACCAAAATTACAGGTATTCAAAAATTCAGCTCAATCGCATGTCAGCAAGTGCTTGAAAAAATGGATTATAAATTTTGAATAACACCCTACGAAGAACTGCCTTGACCAAGGTAAGTCAACTTATGATTGTTCATTTTGATTCATCATATTATTATTACACACCTTTTTTGTAGTATTTATAAAATGTCTAAAATTATCATTAGTTTATACGACAATGTTAAAAATATTATTTTCTGTGAGAATTTTTATATAGCGAAAATTGCCAAGAGGCAAAATATTTTTGAAAATTAAATTATCGTACCTAAAAGTTTAAAACTAATTCACTAAATAGGTAAAAAGATGAGCTTTATGCAACTAACAATTATATAGAAAATTAACCAATTCGCTAAAAGCAAAATTTTTATTCAAAATAGTAACAAAGCAATCAATCGATCAATCCATCCAATATTTATTAGTATCATTGCATACACTTACACAAATTAATAATAACTACAAACTAGAATTAAAATAGTCTTCATCTAGAGTTAGTCATATAACAAAGGAAAAATTCTGTACGACTTGTACATCTATGAACACAAAGCTTAATATAATATAAAAAAAAAACAACAATAGAATTAGACTAGTAATTGTTAAGTTCAAACACTTAAACACAATCAAATTATACAACAGACATAATAAAAATACACAATCAGTAAAACAAGATATTAAAAAAACAAAATCAATCACAGGTATATATACAAATATGAAAATAGCATCACAATGATCACACAAATAGTTTGATTTGAATGTGTAAAATGTTGTACAGGGTGAGTCAACTACTGAAAAAGTAAATGTACTCTGACTAGTGTAAAATATGGAAACAAATTAGGTCTACTATGGCATACATATACATGTTGTGCACATTTCTAGAAATATTTTTAACAGGGCATGTCAAAAAAGTAGGACAATTTAAAGTTGTATTTTTTTGAATGGCTTTTTAACCTGTATTTGAATTGATTTTTAGATTCTACATGAAATTGCATTACTTTTTTGTATCATATAAGGCAAAGTCTATAGTTTTTTTAATACTTAGCTTAAGAAAAGTAAAATTTGATTCACATCTATGTTTACTACCAAACGCCTATTTCAGCACCTAAAAATAAAATATTTTGCTTCTGCACAGAATAAGAACTGAATAAAAGATTGATTTCCTGTAATACTGAAGATATTATAGCACAGGGTGTCCATATTTAAAAACCCAACTTTAAGATCTTTAAGCTAATTTATTTGAATTTTATTAAATGCACACTCTGTATCTGTTTATTTATTCTTAAATATATAAAAAATTAACAACTTTTATTAGCTATTATATATACCTATCTTTAACAGTTTTTGAAATATTCTAATATTTGGGTTCCCAATCAAAATAGTAACAAAAGCAGTCTATAGAAAATGGCGACGAAAACGGTGTAATGTCCAAACGTGACGAGCATCGGTCAGTTTTTTCTCATCTATTTGAAAATGAATTTATCCCAGAATGAAATGATATGATACCTAATATATACGGCTCATATGTCAGGTCAAGCCAAATCTTTCTCGCTAAAACGCTTTATAAAACAAATATCCAGACTAGCGATGCACGCCGTCTAAAGTGGCTTCTCAAAACCTTATTGAAGGATTTGATGCTAGTAGAAATGGAATATTCTAAGAGAACAGCCAATAAAATTGCAACAAATCAAGATAGAGAGTTAGAAATTCTACTTAATAGAAGAAAATCCCAATTTAAGTAGTCAGATCACTAAGCAGCTTAACAGAGACACTGGCAATCAATAGTAAGCAGATATAAGAACACAAATGGATGATCCATATCATATGGAATTACACCAAGAGTTACACGATGAAGACTTTTAACTGCGAGTTAACTTTTGCAACTTAACGACATATGAATAGAGGTACATATAGACTTTTTAGTGAATATTATGTTTTCGACTGGAGCTATAATATAATATTATTCTGCGACAACAAAATTCCACTGTGCAAGAGAGGCACAATATCAAAACCATTGGTAATTAAATGTTTGGTGTGGAATCAGTTGCATACAGGTACGTATTTTTTTAATTTGAAACACTGTAATGGACAAATATTTCACCTATTCTTCTCTCAGACTATTCAGCATAAAGAAAGAGAACATGTAGCTACAGCCAGACAGTACACCTTCCTTGGTCACATTCGACGTTCGTGAATTTTTGACGATAATTGCAAATAAAATGGTTTGACGCAGGTTGCAGAATGGCGCACCAGATCTTGTGATATAACTGCATTAGATTTTTTCTTGTGGGGTTGATATTAAAGATCGTGTTTATAATTTATCCGCTTTCCACAACAAGGAGAATATGCAAGACCGAATCAGGCATGTATGCGCTAACATATCACCCGACATGTTACTTAAAATTCAGGGAAATATTATTAAAATGTTGCACATGTATATTCATCTGGATGCAATATTTATTGAGCATCTTTAAAATACAACAATGAAAACATTTACTAACTTTTAAAAACTATTTTAATCTAGTAAGTGTTTTTTTTTCTATATAAATTTAAAAATTAATATTACTATAAATTTTCGACCACTTCAATTGAAATGTTGTCTTGTCATTAAAGTTTATTTATTTGCAACAAATGGATAAACCATATTTTCAACAATTACTTAAAATGCAGATTCATCTCAAATTCCAATATTTCTAAAAGTTCGGAAATGGTCTTACTCCGCCTTATCACTAAGTTGCAGAAACTTAATACGCTTACAACAAAACGTTCAGTAAATTTTTGGTTTAATGTAATATGAAATGGATGATATTTATATTTTCTTGATTTTGCCATTGCAACTTCTGACTTTTAAACTAATTTTATATGATTTCATTTGTAGTACCCTTTGTTAAAAATAGCATATTTTGTTTTATTATCTAACTTTCTTTGGATTAGTATTAGAGTGCTTTAATTGTTATTATTAGTTTTTGTACCAAACACTTTTGTTTTAATGACAGCTACTATGGCTACTTTGATCGAGTTGACATCAAAATTAGAATTTAGAAATCATGTCAAATACAGGGTGTCCTATTAAAAAAAATATAATTTTTAGTTGCCCTATTTTTTGACGCAATTTATATAATTTAAAATGTATGCGATTATATAATATGTATACTACAGCAGATATAGTTTGTTTCAAATTTTAACCTATTAGGTGTAAATTTACTTTTCTAATTGTTGATCTACCTCACTTATTTTTTATCTAGGAAATATGACATTTTGCTCAAGATAAACTTTAGGTCTCCACTTAAATTGTGAAGAGACATAAAACCCTAATTAAATGGGCGCAACATATTAAAGAACGACATTTTATAAGAAGTCGCGTTACAGGACCGGTGTGTTTACAGATATCCACAGACATAATTCTGACAATTTCTTGTATTATATTGATGCGTGTTGCCATGGCTTTTATACATATTGAATTC
Organism: Kuschelorhynchus macadamiae; assembly: GCA_030620095.1. Taxonomy (NCBI): domain Eukaryota; kingdom Metazoa; phylum Arthropoda; class Insecta; order Coleoptera; family Curculionidae; genus Kuschelorhynchus; species Kuschelorhynchus macadamiae. The sequence goes on along the minus strand of JAUTXW010003852.1, from coordinate 630 downwards.
TGCTCTATAAGTTAGGCATTCGAAACGGTAAAGGACAAAGGGAAGAACAGCGTTACTATTCCTAGTTCTTTAAAAGTTATTACCTACATTTGTCTCGGTAACCAACCTTGCCCATCATTATCTCAATACGCGTTTGTAAAGCGAATTTCTTTTTACAGGGTTGTAGAATGCCCGCAATTCGAACCTATAGCTATATCTGTATGAAATAAAGTCTTATGTATTTAAATTTCACACAAGATTATCGGTTATGTTAATTTTTTTGTACAAAACTCAATTTATGCTTCCCAGGCTCAGAAAGGATCCAGACATAAAACCTAATAACGAATCAGTTTTTGTTTCCCCTGAGTACGTTTCGGCAAAAGTCTTTCTAATACTATCAATAGTCGATTTTTCAAAATCATCGATGATTCAACCGCCAAAAGTCTCTCGTGCTTCCAGACTGATTGAGCCTACTTCGCCTACAGGCCGTCCGCAAACAGTGTGCTAAAGGACATGAATCGGGCTCGGTCAACTAATTTATGTGGAAGAAAATAGGGTTGGTCCTAAAACAGGACATTTTGAGTACTTCCGTTTCATTAGTGAAATATGTATGAAGCTATTTAGTAACATGCAATTGGAACGCTACATGAA